>PVHY01018119.1:0-29912 GCA_004024945.1 Uropsilus gracilis
CCAGGTGCAGCTCCCGAAGCCGCTGTTCCCCGGATCCCGCCTCCTGTCCGCGGCTGATGGCTGCCCGTGGGTTCTGGACGCTCCTCACGCTCCTCTGCCCATTAGTCCTCCGTGAGTGGAGCTGACCCTGGGGAATGTCCACAACCGGGGCTGGGGTAGGGGTGGCGGGTACCACAGGCGCCTGGAAGCGGGTGCAGATCGGGGCGCAGGGCGGGGCGGGAGGATCGTGGGGACCAATTCTGGTCAGATTAAGAAAGTTGTCCTTTCGGCCACTCTCTTGGAGCCAGACGTGGCCGTGGTCGCTGCATCCTGGTGGGCAGAAGTGGGCGCAGCCATGAGCACTTGTCTGGCTGCGGGGGGGGGGCCCTCTCTCCGGCCTCTAAAGCCCTGACCCATCTGCTCCCCTCGCTCCCCACTCCCCGAGGTTTCTCTTTCTCTGAGATAAGTAATTGTCCAGTTCCTTCTCTGCCTTCGGGCACCGCCGGGAACTTGGGAAGATCTGACCAGCTCTAGTCGACCTGGGAGCAGATGATGGGTCCACGCAGGCAGCGGTGCTCAGGCGGCCCTAAGTCACTGTGACCGGCCCTTTCCCTCCCCTTGGGACTGAAGGGAGCAACCGGTGGGTGTAGACGGCCTCGTCCATTCACACTTCAGCCCAGTCAGCCCCACAGCCTAGAAATAGGTACTTTTGTCCCGTTTTTATCTCCTCGCCCTCTCCAGCCCCTCGGGTCTGGGGTTACAGCATCACCAGCCCTGGACCAGTTTCTCACCTTCAGGGGGTGAGGGGGGTGGTGTCCCCCTGTGACCCCTTTGCACAATCTGTGTGAGCCGCCTTCCTCCTCCTCCCTCCAGTTTATGGAGGATCAGCTGTGATCTTATGGGAAGGGCTGAGGAGGCGTGTCTCTGAGCCATCAGAGCTGAATGAGGTGAGGGGGGTGAAGTGCTGGAGCCTGGGCAGAGGGGAGAGCATTGGCTTTCATGACATCAAGTATTTTTTGTGAAGCAAAGACTTCCAGGAGGTCGCATAGTAGAAGCTGTCCTGAGGGGGGTGACACTGGATACCCAGTGATTCCAGGAAACCAGGTGAAGGAGCAGAGTATGCAGGGTGAACTTGGTGGTAGATGGTCTGTCCCTGTCTCCCAGGGGACCTGGACATACACACACACACACACACACACACACCTATGCCCATGGGAGCTTCTTCCTGCCAGGCGCCTGGTAGAGAATGAATGTGGTGTCTGCTGAGAGTTCAGAGTGACTGTGTGACCCTCAATCATTCAGCACACACTGAGTGTCACTGTGTAGTGGGCTGGGCCTTCAGCAGGGGAACAACTTCCCCTTTTTAAGTGAAGCTGACACTCTATGGAAACAGTAAATAAAGAACAGATGCAGAGCCATGGGGTGATACAGTGCAGAGATTAGGGAGGGGAGGCAGAGAGAAGGAGACGCCCTTCATCTTCCTTTTTAATTATTAAAATCTTTGGACATTTACAGTCTCGAGAATCGTAAAAGCAGTGCCATGAGCACACCTGCCTTTCTCATCGATGTTGTGCCTTCAGCTCACTTCTCCCTTATGAACACACACAGACACCTGCACTTAATTAATTAAAGCTCTTTGCTAAACCTTTGAGTAGTTGCATATCTTGTGACCACCAGCCCCTGGTTGTGTCTGTCTTTCAAGGACACGTGTCTCCATACACCACAGAGCCCTGGACCTCAGCCAAAGCCTTGACCCCATCCTGTGTGACCACCTGCCCTGCCAGCACTACAGCTTGGGGTCCTCATGCTTCGGCGCTGTCATTTGTGGCTCCTTTTTACTCAATGGCACCTGTGTTTGAAGGATCCAACCTTTTGCTCTGTAGAATCTGTCCTGAGTGGGATGACCCTGTTCCTTGTCATGACTGGATCCTGGTTAAACTCTTATCAGCAGGACTCTCTCTGTAGACGTGTCCTGGTCCACTCCCAAATCTTGCCAGGTAGCATGGCTGGTGTGTTCATCCCCTGACCGAGGTGTCAATTTCTGTTGCTTGGCTGATGTGAGGTCCAACAGGTTTCTTCCATTCTCAGCACCCTTTCTGTTTTATAAATAAGCAATCTATTAAATGCAGATTGAGACTGTGTGAACATCTTGTTCCCCACCATCTCTCAGTGAAATCTTTTAGCATCTGCTGGTGGTTTCATCCCTTAGTTCATCATCGCTAAAATATTTGTACGTGATAGCAATTTTCTAGCCTTGGCTTTTAAATATACTGCCATTCTTTAGTGACAGAAAGCTTTCTATGATTTTCACTACTAGAGGGATCAGTAGAAACCTATGGCTGTATATGAAGATGGTGCCTGGTCATTATCTGCTCTGGGTCTCACTGAAAACACTCATGGTCAGCGGTATCTCACCAAACCCAGCAGTGTCCATGTTCTGGACTTTCAGCAGATGTGGAATATTTCCTTGCTCTGCACAGCACAATGTTCCAGGTTCATTTTGTCCCTTTCCTGCCTCTTCCTTGGAGGCATTAAATTGCCCTATACCTTTATTTTATTATTTGTTTGTTTATTTATTTTGGACAGGTGCTTTATATTATTATATATATATGTATATTTACATCTTTCTATTCCCTAGGGTTTCCGACCACCATATCACCCATGAATCATCATCTTAATCTTTTATGCTGTCCCTTCCCTGATTTCCCTTTCCTTCCCCCTGCTCCCCTCCTTAAGGTTGTGAAATCAGCTTGTTAGTTCTTTTCCTTGACCTCTTGTTTGTTTTCCCTCTATCCCACCTGTAAGTACATTTCTGTCTTTCTTTTTGGCTCATTTCCAGTAGTACAATCCCTTCTAGCTCCATCCAAGTTATCACAAATGTGATATATTTGTCCTTTTTGATCTCTGAATACTGTTCCATTGTGTACATGTACCACAACTTTTTCATCCATTTGTCAGTTGGGGACATTTGGGTTGTTCCAAGGAGGGTGTTAGGAAACAATAGGGTACCACCGTGGTCAACAATAGAGCATTGTCAAAGCAGGAAACAAAGCTCTCACAGCCCTAAATTCACCCTGATATCCCTGGGGTTTGAACAGTTACTTAGTTCTTCTTCCTCCATTTGATACTTGCATATCCTTTCTCCAGTGGAGACAGCTCCGTCCTCAGAAGCATCACGACAGTTCCTCATCACTGCATCACACCGCTGCCAGGCACAGGCCTCCCCAGCACAGCTCAAGGCTTCTTTGGAGGTTTCTGTTTTTCGCATCTGCCAGCGAATGAAGGTTTATAGGATATTTAATTCAAAAGTGATTTGCACTCCTTTCGCCCCCCTTTTAGTGTGAGTATGTTACGGTTTTCGTGTAGTTGTATCCGTTCGTTTCTGTTTCTGTTTGATCTTAGGGTTTCTCCCACTTGATTTGGTTGTTAAGCATGTAGAGTATTAGCCTGGCTCTAATCAAACCTTCATAGAAAGATTCACCCCGCCATGCCATCTGCCCCACCCAGCTTCGAAATTATTTTAATTGTTTTTGTTCGATCCCTCTTGTTTCTTTTAATAAAAGTAGATTTATTCCTGACCCCCTTTCTGCTATTGGGGGACCTACTCCAGACCAGTTCATGACATCATCCTCTTTATTACTGATTTTTTTCCCCACAGCTGCATCTCCCTCTGTGGTGTGGACTCTGATGTCTCACTGACCCCCTCTCTTGTGGTCAGCATCAGGTGTCACGTGGCAGCAGAGTGTCTTTGGGAAAATGACAGGTGGGGTGTAGACTTAGGAATTGTGAGAACACCCCAAGGGCTGTGGGGTGGGATCAGGGGTCCAGGCGGTGGCCCTGAGAGGGCTTCTAGCCAGGAGCTTCCCCGGGAGCACTGCACTGGGGAGCAGTGGGAAGCAGCACCAGTGTGGTGAGCTGGGTCCTGGAGAGAGAGTCTTCGGGCCTTTGAAAAGACCTTCACTGCTTCACTCCCAGCGAAATGAAAAGATTTGGAGGGTTTGTTTAGGAGTGAAATTGGGTGCCATGAGGATTTGAAAGAATTCTTGCTGTGTGGTGGAAAATCAGCCACACATGTCCTCTTTCCTGCCAGCAGGTTACCCGTTCAGCACAGCACAGAATAGCATATGTGTACTTCAACTTTTGCTTCCAGACATCTTGGAAAGTTGTTTCCTGTTTCCACTAAAATCATGTGCTGTTCCTAACCAGTGTTCTTCCCTCCTAGGCCTCGTCTTCTGTGACCCCCAGCACCAAACTGATGTCATCTACGGAGCTGTGAATGGGAGTGTGACTTTCCCAGTGGCGAAATCTGTATCCTTTAGAGAAATTCTGTGGAAAAAAGGACAGTATCCAGTCATCCAATGGGAAGTGCACAGTCAGCCTGAGCCCAGAACTTTCTGGCCTTTTTTAGGAAGGACGTCTGTAAACACTGAGTCTGGTGACCTCAGCATCTTCAATTTAACACATACAGATGAAGATGAGTATGAGTTAGAATCCCCAGATAGTGAAGATGACATCAAGTTTCATCTTGAAGTGATTGGTAAGTCTTGAATGACGTGGTCTGTTTAAACGACAAGGTCCCAGTATTTTTGAGAGACAGACGCAAATCAGTGGCTCATGAGAAGAGAATTTGATGTCATGGGCATGAGTGTTGCTTCCTCTTTCTGGCACGCAGAAGCCATTCTTACCTCATCGCTTTCTGGGCCAGAAAAGAACAGGACTGAGGTGGGAGGAACAGAACCAGGCAGAGAGGCTGCCAGCAGTATCACTGTCCTGCTAAGAATGTTCTAGAAAGGGATGTAGTAGCAGCATTTGTATCAGAGCTCTGAGCTCCACTGGTAGATGGTGTCCTGTTCATTATGGCTCCTGTCTCCCCCGGAGCCCATGAAGAAGGGGACTTCTTTTCCTCTTGTGTCACTTTACACTGGAGCTGGAGGTGGGATGCAGCCTCCCCTCTCCTTCATGGAGGCCTCACGTCCTCCTCCTTCCTGAGGAGATCCCTCCTCCTCAGGTGCTGGCAGCCACCTGCAGGTTGGCCTGCTCCTCCATCCCCTGATGCCTCCCCCCTTTGGAGTGTTTCTGACCCTCTCCCTATCATGTCTCCCAGTGTTTATAACAACAGTGACACAAAAGTCCATTCTCGTTTCCCATCTCCTCAGTCCTGTTCTGCTCTCTGGGATGATTTGTCCCCGGTCTTCCAGCCTCTCCCAATGGGAGAACCTAGAGCTTCACCTCCAGTAACTCCAGCCCCCCAGTGTCAGGGGTCAGGTGTGGTGACTCCTCTTTCTGCAGCTCCTCTTCTGCTGGGCAGGTTCTGACATCCTTACCCCTGCCTGCCGTCCACTCCACTCCTTGCTCTGCCCAGTGCGGTGCTCAGTCCCTGGGCTCAGGCTGTGGCACACGCTCAGCTTCCCTGTGCTGCTCCGAGGCTCAGACTCACGTGACCAGGGGTGACCTGGGTCAGCCACACCCCTGTCTGCGCTCACACCTGTGGCCACAGCAAAGCATATCCTCCCGGAGCCCCCACACTGTAGCTTCCTGCCATCAGCTGGGTCTCCCCTTCCCTGGCATCCTCTCTTCCCCCCCAGACCTCGAGCTCCTTCTCTGCCTCCACTGGGCAGCTGGAGCTTTGCCGGGGCCGCAGGGGTGAGAGGCAGCCCGAGAGGACGCGGTTCACGCTGTCCCTCATGGGCACCTGAGGCTGTGGCCCTGTTCTCCCCTCCTGCCCGCAGCTCCCCTTCCACCTGCTGCTGCTCTCCTGGGCCCAGTCTCCGCTCCCCTCTGCTCCTCACACTGTGCTTGGGGACACACTATTCACTCTGTCCCTTTCCTCGGACGATTTCCCCATGAACCTCAATTTCCCCATGAACCTCCCTCCCAATACAAGCAGGGAATCCTGAGAGCCTCTTGCAGTCCCTACATCCCCCCAGCCACCCTGCATCTGTCTGCAGTGCTCAGAGAATCCTCTTTTAAAAAAAATTTTATTTATATATAAATTTCACATCATTGTAAGCCCAGGGATTTACCCACCTCCACCTCCCCACCATTCCCTCCCCTTCCCTCCTGCCCAAAGCTGTGTACTTCAGTTTGGTGCTTAGCTTGCTTTGACTTTTCCTCAAGGCTTTTGTTGATTTTTTCACTATATCCCATATATTTGTGAAACCATTTGTTTTCTGTTTTTTTCTTTTGGACTTGTTTCAGCTAATATGATTTCTTCTAAGTACATCCATGTTGTCTTAAAATCATCGAATTTGTCATTTTTAATTGATGAGTAATATTCCATAGTGCATATATACCACATTTTTTTCACCCAGTCATCTGTTTTGGGGCATTTAGGTTGCTTCCAAGTCGTTGTAATTGTAAATAGTGTTGCAGTAAACATCCGAGCACAGGTGTCCCTTTGTACCCACATTGAGGTCTCCTTTGGGTAGATCCCCAAGAGAGCAATTGCTAAGTCAAATGGTAGTTCCATTTTCATTAACTTGAGGGTCCTCCACACAGCTTTCCATAGTGGTTGAACCAATTTACATTCCCACCAGCAGTGTAAGAATGTCCCCTTCTCTCCACATCCTCACCAGCACTTGTTGCCCATTCTTTGGATGTGAGCCATTCTTACTGATGTAAGGTGGTATCTCATTGTGGTTTTGGTTTGCATTCCCTGATTGCTAGTGACATTGAGCAATTTTGAATGTGCCTGTTGGCCATTTGAATTTCCTCTTTGGAGAAGTGTCTTTTTCTTTCGTTCTTCTTTCTATTTTTTGATTGGGTTTCTTGTTTTGCTTTTGTTTATTTGTGTGAGTTCCTTGTGGATCTTCATTATTAAACCCTTATCACTCTTGCCGAGGGCAAAATTTCTTTCCCATTTGGTTGGGCTTCTTTTTGTTTTTTCTGTTGTCTCTTTTGCTGTACAGAAGCTTTTTAGTTTGATGTGTTCCCATCTGTTTATGTTTTCCTTCATTATTTTTTTTGCCATTTGTAAATGTTTCCAGAAAGGGATTTTTGAATTGTAATTCATGGAGGGTTTTGCCCAAGTTTTCCTCTATGTATGTTATAATTGTGGGTCTTTTATCCATTTTTTAAAATATTTTTTATTTTTGGATTTTGTATAATACATGATTGCATAATTGTTGATCCCCATAGGATTACCCTACCCTACCATGCTCCCTCTGGTCTCTTTGCCTCCTTTCTTTTTGTTGTTTGTCCATGTTTAACCCTTTAGTCTTTTTGGTCTTTTTTTTTTTTTTAATGTCTTCATTGGCCAATCCAAGTGCTTTTGGCTTGTATCCATGCTTCTTGTTTCTTGACGGCTGTTCTTTCTGTTGTTTTCTGCCTCATTTTGCTGCTCCATCCCATTATGTTTCAGGTCTTTGGTTTTTGGGGACCTGACTCCCAGTCTTATGTTTTGGTAGAACAGCTCCTCGATGGGGACAGCCATCGGCTGATGACAGGTCTACTGGTCTCCTTTTTAGCTTTGCTGTTGGGCCACTGCCATGATGTAGGCATCCTCCATCTGGTAGAGGGGGTGAGCTGTTCTTTATTGACAGCATCTCTGTGACAGTCTTATGGTCACAGCTCCCCAGCAAGTGGTATGCGTAGCTCTTTCATGTTTGTTCTCACAGTTCATTGCTCTGTGAACTTGCCTTGCTCTTTTTGAGTCCTGCCTTAGAGGCATTTGCTTTTAAAGTCTTTCTTGCTGTTCCTTGCCTCTTCTGTTTCTGTGGTTGAAGTTTGTCTTGATGTACTTATTGCCTGTGCGGGCAGCAGCTTGGAGTGGAGGCTAAGTGGCGAACCACCCACCCAGCCCCCTCCCCCCCACCTCACACTGCACTCTGCTTCTTGGTAGGCCTCAGGTGTGCAGTGCCAGCATGCTGACCACCCTGGCAGTTCCCAGAAGCAGCCCCCATCCACGCCACATCCCCACCACATAGGGGCAATAAAGGCCGGTCGTACAACAGTGCAGTGGCAGCCAATGTCCAAGCCGCCTCAGGCATGGACATGGAAAGTGGCCCACGCAGCCCCCACACGCAAGAGCCTCATCTCACCCACCCTCCAAAGGCAGACAGGGCTGGTGGGTGCAGATGTGGTGGCCCCGGTATCATGGTGGGGTGATGGGCCGGGCTGAGCTCTCCCGCGTGGCACCCTGCCCTTTTATCCATTTTGAGTTGATTTTTGTACATGGAGTGAGGTTGTTGTCTTGATCCATTTTTTTGCAGGTCTTAGTCCAATTTTCCCAGCACCATTTATTGAAGAGGTTTTGTTCCAATGTAAGTTTTTCATTCCTTTGTCAAAGATTAGTTGACTATATATGTGTGGTTTTATTTCAGAGCACTCAATTCTGTTCCATTTGTCTGATTGTTTTTGTACCACTACCAAGCTGTTTTAATTATTATGGCTTTGTAGTATAGTTTGAAATTTGGAATTGTGATACCTCTGTTCTCTTTTTTTCTGGTCAAGAGGCTTTTTTATATTCGAGGTCTTTTTTTGTTTTGTTTTGTTTTTTTTTTTTGAGACTAGGTCTCGCTATTTTTGCCCATGGAACCGCAGACTCTCGTTGCCCGGGGTACCGCAGACTCAAGTAATCCCCAGCCTCAGCTTCCCAGGTAGCTGGGATGACAGGCGCACACCACCACGCCCAGCTATTTTTTTTTGGAACTAGGTCTCGCTACGGGCCCCAGGCAGGGCTTGAACTGTGATCCCTAGCCCCGGCCACTTCATAGGCTGAAGCTTACAAGCACGAGCCACCATGCCCGGCTCGAGGTCTTTTGTTATTCCATATGAATTTCAGTAATTTTTGTTCTATCTTTTTAAAAAATGTCATTGGGATTGCATTGAATCTATAGATTGCCTTTGGTAGGATGGCCATTTTGATAATATTAATTCTTCCAATCCATGGACAGGGAATGTCTTTCCATTTTCTTATATCTTCTTCTATCTCTTTTTGCAGCATTCTAAAATTTTCTTTGTATAGTTCTTTCATGTTTTTTGTTAGGTTTATTCCCAGGTATTTAATATTTTTTGTTGCAATGGTAAATGGGATGGTTTTTTTATTTCTTCTTCTTCTATTTGACTTTTTGCGTATAGGAGAGCTACCAACCTCTGTGTGTTGATTTTGTATGCAGCTACCTTACTGAACTGGTTTATTATTTCAAGAGATCTTTCTGTGGGTTTTGGGGGAGTTATCTATATAGAGAATCATGTAATCAGCATATAATGATAGCTTCAGTTCCTCTTTACCTATTTGTATCTCTTTTATGTCTTTCCCTTGCCTTATTGCCCTAGCTAGAACTTCCAGTACAATGTTAAAGAGTAGTGGGGAGAGTGGGCATCCTTGCCTAGTTCCAGATCTTAACTGGAATGACTTTAGTTTTTCCCCATTTAGGATAATGTTTGCCATAGACCTGTCATAGATGTCTTTTATTATGTTGAGATAAGTTCCTTTAATCCCTAATTTTTCAAGGGTTTTTATCATGAATGGGTGCTGGATTTTGTCAAATGCTTTCTCTGCATCTATTGACATTATCATGTAGTTTTTGTTTTTCTCTTTGTTGATGTGGTGTATTATGTTAATTGATTTCCGGATGTTGAACCATCCTTGTGCCCCTGGGATAAATTCCACTTGGTCATGGTGAATAATGCTTTTGATGCATCATTGGATTTGGTTCGCCAGGATTTTGTTTAAAATTTTTGCATCTGTGTTAAGGAAATTGATCTATAGTTTTCCTTCTTGGAGCTGTCCTGGTTTTGGTATAAGTGTGATGTTTGCTTCATAGAATGTGTTTGGCAGTTTTCCTTCTTTCTCAATTTTTTGGAAAAGATTTAGTAGTGGTGGCATTATTTCATCTTTGAATGTCTGGTAGAATTCATTTGTAAAGCCATCAGGTCCCAGAGAATCCTCTTGAAGGCGCTGTCGGTGTTGGCTCCTTTCAGAGCCTTCTGTTTACTTTCAACTGCTCCATGAAGATGTTCTCCCCACTGCGGCCCAGCTCCTCTTGACCCCCCTTTCCTAGGCCCTGAGGCTGTTTTTTCACCCACGTTCCCTTTGACCTTGGCTCTTGCCACACAGTCACTCCCCCTTTGCCACGAGGCCTGCACTTGGCATCGAGGACCCTGTTTTGGTTTCCTTTGAATTCTGAGAGTTCTTTGCTGCATCATCCTGTGTCTCTCACTTTCCAGCCTCTTCACAGTAGAGGCTTCTAGGGCAAGCCTTGGGCCCCTCACCTTCTTGCCTACATTCACAGGGTGGGGAAGGGGTGGCAGTAGGGGCACCTTTTGATTCAGGTCTTCAAATTTCATCTCTGGGTTCAGTGTAACTGTGATAGTCACGTGGACAGAAGTGCAGGTAGAGGTTTTGGATGGAACCAGAAGGTGCTTCTAAGGAGTGGATCCAAGTGAAATTTGAATATGAAGAGAGCTGGTTATTCACAGTGTCACATCTGCACTGCTGGATGCAGCAGATCAAACTACTCAGATCTGCACAAGTCACTGTGAGGCAGGTAGCCAGGCCAGGCCCCTCAGGACCCTCTTGAGGGCAGGTGTGGGGAGGGTTCTCCAGGGAAGGTGTCATGAAGGTCTAGATCGAGTGTCAGTGCTGCTCTTGGCTGTGCTCAGTATTGTGTCTTCGTCCTTCCAGACCCTCTTCCGTCTGTGACACTACATTGTACATGGACTGGTGACACCATCATCGTCCAGTGCAGGCTCAAGGAACCCTACCTCACCCACGCAGACCTGATAAAGTACTCGTGGCTGTGCTTGGGAGCTCCGTGCCTGAATGACACAAAATCATCTCAAATGTACTTTGAGAAGAATCGTCCCGCAGAGGAAGTAACCTGTGTCGTGAGGAATCCACTGTTCGAACAGAAATCATCGATAGACACAGCAAACTGTGTCCCAGATAAACAGCTCGTGTGTCCTAGCAGAGCTACTCATGCAGGTGGGGGCTGTGGGCCAGGGTGGGAGGTTGTGGGGTTCAGATCACAGTGGGTGTGGCTAATAGATACATCACAGCTTTGAAATGTAGAGTGAGTTTGTTTCACGAATACCCAGTCCAGTCACGGAGAGAAAGTGAACATTTTTAGTGCTTTGTCAGCATCGTCTAACACAGTTGCCAATGGAACCTCCCAGGAGTGAGTGAATTGGGGACTCATACTCATCCCTATTTTAGACAGGAAACAAACACAGCATCTCTAACTTGCTTATGCAAGATCAATAGCTGGAAAGTAGCAGAGTCTAGTTTTGAAATCACACTAACTGGTTTTTGAGCCATCACAGCTCTTTTTTCATGCTTATGTGCTAAGAGCATGTACTGGGAGGCCCACTCTCCTCAGGAGCGTGAGTCTCCTGCAGCTGGGTTGAGGAGGAGCTTGGCAGCTTGAACTGCCCAGTAGTTCCATCAGGGTTGTTGACAGAGGAACTCAGGGCACCAACTCAGTAGGCTAGAGGGAGCAGCTGAGCTATGTTAAGTGTATTAACTGGATGAGGCTGACAGCTGCCCCATGGCTGGGTATATTCATCAGCATGTTTAGTTCCCAAAGGAGGAAACTGAGGTAACAGGAGATTGAAGCTCCCCCCAGCATTGTTGTCATGGTTCAGTGAAGCTGTGGGATGTCACTCAGCACCAGGCCCAGCTGCTCTATGACAGACACATTAGGCTTGTGAGGTGCTACTGCCAATTTGTGTAGCAATCACACAACGCCTAGTTCTGCTCTGCAGTGTGCCATGTTGAAACTAAGACTTGTAGGGGAATATTGGCATCTTTCCATAACTAACATGGGACCCAGTGTGGGCCAGCCTGTGCATAGTTTATCTGGAAATATCATCCATGGGATAAATATCTTTATCCCAGTCCTTATGTGCTATGACGTCACTGTGGGTCTGGCACCAGGAGCCACTGCTGTGGGAGAAGGGGAGTGAGGTGCCCACCAGCCTCCGGTTACCACACTTGTGGCAGAAATTAACACGCAACTTGGTTGTGTGTGTTTCTGTCTAAAGACACCTGTGTTTTGGTTCATGGATGTCAAACACATGGCCAGCAGCTCTGTCACTCACTACTGAGAGAAACCTGCCTGATATAGTTTCCCTGGGCACACGTCCCCACCTCCTTGTGCTCAGGGTACTGACAGCTTGTCCTACTAGGTGCAGAGGCGGGAAATAGTGAAGTAGCCAGCAAAGAGTGTGAACTTTGAACAGCCTGGCCCCACATCAGCTCCAGTGTGAGAACACAAGGTCAGGCGGCCACACACTTCTCAGCTGCCAGGGCTGTGTGTGACCATGAGATGTAGATTTGGGGAATACAATAGGTTTCAGCCAGCGTGTAAATTGTGGGCACCAAGATCAGCTGCACCTGTATCCAGATATGTTCAATCAATCTTTTTTTTTAAAATAGATGATTGGAGAATCAGGTGGTCTCTGCTCCCAGCTGTGCTGGTGGTGTGCTTCTGGCTGCCATAGGTATGGACGCTGTTTAAAAAAGTTTGCAAACATGATTTGGTTTTTCAAAGAACAAAATAAACTGTTGAAATGAAAGCAGAGTTTGAAGTTTTCAACATTTCAATCACAGGAAAACCTTTCCTGGCTCCTGTGTGCGCCAGGTGCTCTGAGAAGGTTCCACGTTGGAGGTAGAGGGACCCTGAGCCTTGGGAGCTGCCAGAGCCAGGCGCCTGCCCCCTGCACAGCCACCACCTCCTTCTTGCTGTGCCTGGCTCCAGCCTGCAGTTCAGCCTCTGACCTGAGTCAGGCTGTGCAGAGACCCCTTCTCTCCCCACCCTGTTGTCACAACCCTTGTCGCCCAGAAGGTCCCACTGAATCATGCTGGTGTGGTGTGGTGTGGCGTGGACGGTAGTTCATTGCTGCGTTGCCTGTGCTGCCTTCCTGAACCTCCTCGGCCCACCGTGGGTCCTTCGGCTCACCTGGAAAGCAGCCCCCACGCCCTGGAGACCTGCTGACCTCACCCCAGCCCATGACAGGAGCCCCCTCCTCAGGTCCCCGAGGAC
This sequence comes from Uropsilus gracilis, assembly GCA_004024945.1. Classification (NCBI taxonomy): domain Eukaryota; kingdom Metazoa; phylum Chordata; class Mammalia; order Eulipotyphla; family Talpidae; genus Uropsilus; species Uropsilus gracilis. The sequence continues at coordinate 12,966 of PVHY01018119.1, forward strand.
AGTGACCTGATTGCGTACCAGGATTAGTCATACTCTTCCCCCATTAGCCTCAGTGACCAGCACCTGTGGTGTTTCCCCTCCCCCATCATGGTGCACAGCTGGTCCAGTGGGTGTGGGCATGGGTGAGTGGGCTCACCTGGGCCTAGGCTAGGCTAAAGGGCAGCATCACTCTGGGGAGGAGAGCACCAGGGAGAAGAGGGAAGACAATACCAGAGCAGGGAGAGCACATGGAAGAGAACTGCAGGGAGACAATGCAAGAGAGAGCCCAGAGCAAGAGTGTGACGGTTCCTGAGTGGTTGGGGGCTCCCCTGCCTCCCAGGCCCCTGCCTCTTGCCACCTTGTGTGCCCCCTGCCACACAACTGGCCCAGCACCAGGCCTGGCCTGACCCTGCCCAGACTCGCAAAGCAACACTTGTATCTTGAACCCAGTTGGCAGCTGCGTCTCAGCTTCACCCAGTGCATTCAGTGCTAATAACAGGGAGTGATTTAAATATAAAATATAACAAATCACAATGAGAGGAAATTTAAAATGGAGTTTCTCGTATGCACTAACCACCTTTCAGGGGCTCAGGAGCCAGTGGCTGCTGCATGGGACCCAGATATAGACATCTCCGTCTTTCAAGAGGTTCCATTAGTCATGGTTGATGTGGACTATTTGGGGGATTTATTGCTTCTAGAACAGGGAGGCCATTTCCACACAACAGGTGCAAACACCACGAGGAGCCCTAAGAGCAGTCAGTGGCTGCGCCTCTAAACGCGTCATAGACACCAGCTGAAGACAGTTTTGAGGGATTTTAATCCATGAGTCAAATGTTAGGGGAGCTAAATGTGCCCTAAAGTCACTGTTTAATCCCCAAGGTAGAGGCATTGCCATTCATCATCTCCTTAGCACATTGGTCCCCAGTGTCACTGTGGGTGACACTGTCACTGTGGGTGACAGAACCTCAGGTGGTGGCACCGCGTGTCTATGTAATGCCCTAAACTAACTGATTTAGGAGAAAAAGGAAAAGTTCATCCAGTAGAGAGAAAATCGCCACAGCAGACTGTGCTGTGAGCACCACAGAACCTGACAGAAACTTATTCTAGAAAAATCCTTACTTCCCATCCCAGCCAGTCACCATTGGTCACCACTGAGACATTTGCAGCAGCTCCCACACCATGGGGCCTTCCCTTCACCCCTTCATCCAGACTGAGTGTGGGGGTTAATCCTTAGCAGGTCTTGATGTTCTAAGCTGTCACCCATTTGTGAGTAACTCTTTGCAGCAGCTCTAGCTCAGCTGTGTGGAGCAGAGTAGGGATCCCAGCCCCATGGGCTGTGGATCATAGTTTTGAGGGTTCAGGGCTCCAAATCCTTTTAAGACTCAGGTCACGAAACTTCAGCTGGATTCAGCTTCCTTCAGTTCTTTAATTTGATGGTTTCTTCCTTTGTAGGTGGTTATAGATGTATAAACAGTGCCCATCAGTGTCTGTGGTCGTTCTACAGAGTAAGTTGTGTCTCACACCCTGGACCAGAACTGGTGTGGGGGGTGTGGCTCGGGGATTCAGAGTCTCTATGTCTTGAATATGAGTAAGGGCGACCGACACACCACAGACCTGCAGACCTGATGTCTCCCTGAAGGTGCTGTGCTGGCCACGCCCACCTCTCACCCCAGGGAACCTCTCCAGGGGAGCTGCCCTCACCCCTGGCTTTGAGAGGATGAATGTGAAGCTTGGAGGAATGAACCCCCACTGCTAGCCAGGGAGGCCTGGGGTGCAAATCCAGATGAGCTGCATTTTACTGACATAAATTATTAAAAAATTTTGTAGGCACAGAAGATGAACTCAAATGTGTAAAACTAATGGACTCACTACCCATGAAATACTCCAGCCCGAGAGACCTGGAGCCTGGGAGGAAACAGTAGGAGCGGCTCACAGCGGCTTCCTAGTGGCAACTTGAGACACTTCCTGAGGGCCTCAGCCTAGAAAGATGCTGCTGTCTGCTCAGTCTCATCTCTCCTCTCCTCTCACTGCCCTCAGCCCAGGGGGAGGGGGGGTAGCCTCCTTTACCTCCCAGATATACCGGGTGCTCTCTGGACCCTTCCCCCACTGCTGCCCCAAGCTCAGTATTCTGTTGTACCCCTGATATGGTGGTGAGGCAGGAACATGGTCTTTGCCCCATTTGGGGCCTAGAAATCACCTGCTCCTGATGTAGATAGAGGCAGTGAGGGGCGAGGACTTGTCCTCTGATTGGAAGGAGGCCAGGGGCTGCTGGGACAGGGATGTGGGGCTGAGGTGTGAGTTTGAATGGTTCACAGCTGCAGGTGCAGCAGGCAATTAAATAAGTGAAGCAAATGCAAGAAATTTGAAGAAAAAAAAAGAAACCAGAGCCAGTATTTTTAGTGTTTTTTGTTGTTGTTGTTGTGTTTTGTTTCTTTGTTTTTTTGCCTTATGTATTTTCTGTTGGCCTGGGGGATTCCCTGCAAGGTGAGCTCTTCTAGCTTCCTATGAGAATCTCCATGACCAGCTTCCTTTGAGCATTTCTATGAACATGTGGTGTCAGGTGGACGGTAATGGCGCCCTCCAGCGGCGACGAGACTTCGCTGCACATCGCCTGCCTGAGCTTTAAGCGTCTGGACCAGGGGGCGGGGCTTAGCCCTCTCCTGACTTCCTCTGCATCTCAGATGTCCCCTTTGTGACAAACCTCCCTGTGCCAGGCCCATCCGGGACACGGAGACGCCGCACCCTCTCTCCCCAGAGTGTTTCTGGAGCAAATTTTCATATTCTTTTCAAACAATACTTTCTCTGCGTTGACTGATGAAGGGAAAAAAAGGCGGGACAAGAAAACTCTGCTGCAGGATGTAGAGAGCAGCTGACCTGATCTGTTTGCTCTTTTTTAAGGACACTATTTGTAAGATATTGTGCTAAAATGTTTTATATACATTCAGAGACTGTAGTAAATTATGTTGAAAATACGGCTGTTTATGTTTACTGGGGTCCAGTGTCCTTCCTCCTTCTGGGCTTATGCCGCCCAGGTTCCTGTCTCTCCTCTAGGACTATGCCCCCCCCCTCCGGCTTCCAACCTGTCCCTGAGCAGCCCTCGTGGTCACGCCCCTGCCCCCGGTCTGAGTGGTCCCTTCCTGCACATGACACACACACACTCCGTCCTCAGATGCTGCTGCCAGCTGCTGAGGAGGGATCCTCAGTGCACAGCCCTCAGGAGTCTGCTGAGCGGGTTCAGAGTGTCCAGCTTGTCGCCTTCTGCTTCCTTCTCTTTGGGGTGCGGGCTGGAGAGAAGCAGGAAGGACGGGGTGAGAGGATGCCCACAGGGAGCAGGAACTTTGACGGCTTGTCCGTGGCCACCAGGGGTCGCTGCAGAGACACGGTCTTTCCCGCAGACCCTGTGCTGTGCCCTGCCCTGAAGGCTTGGGGGAGCACTTTAGGGACAGAGGGAAGTGCAGGGATGACTCCTGCTCCACGCACAGCCCACCTGTCCCCGTCCCTGCATGGCTGGGGCGTGGGGAGCGCCTCCGTCTGCACGTCTATAAGGACGGCGTGATCGGAGCCTCGTGAGCCACGTATCAGTGAGAATGAAATCGCCTGCAAATGCCCGAAGCCTCCAAACAACAAGCAAAAAGGGGGGAGGGGAATGCGTCACTTTTTAATTGCGCACAAATGCCGCCCAGGTTCCCTCATGTTCTTATCACCGCAGGTAGCAATTGCCAGTCAAATGCAACTTAACAGGGTTTTATTAACAAGGAATATTAACTAGGAAAACAAAGTCAAATGAAAAGTCCTTAAAGCCACAAGTGGCCAGCTACCCTACCCCAGCCACCACTGTTAGTCCCAAAGGTCCCAAAGACACATGTCCAAGATGGCGCCCCTTGGCCCCTCCACACCTGAGGCAGGCCCTCTGCAAAGTCCAGTCTTACTCCAGCGTCTTCTCCTTGCTTCCTCTCTCTCCAGTGATCCAAGCTGCTCCCCTTCTCCAAGGTTCTTCAAACTTCTTCAAATGCTAATGCCCAAATCAGCTTTCCAAATCCCTGGCCATCTCCAGGTACCAGCTCACTATGCCACCTTGCTGCGGTGCCACACTCTCCACACTGGCTACTCTTCTGCCGGTCACCATGGCTCCTTGCCACCACCAGCTCACTCTTCCAGGGGGATTCTGCCCAGCCTGGCCACTTGGGCTACTGTCCTGCCATTCTCATGTCTCACCTCTCTCCAAAAGTTCCTCCCCCTAATTCTCCACTCCTTTCCTTTTAGCTCCTGTTTTGTTTTTCTTCCTTCTTCCTCTCCTCTCCTGAAAACCAGAGGTTGGAAGCAGTTTCCTGCTGCATGCCCTCTTCCTGCTTCACTTTCTCTTCCCCACCCAGAATTTGCAACAAAGTAAAAGAAGGAAGTACCCTTATCCTGTTTAGGCCTCTTCTATCTCTTTGTTCTTCTGACACAGCTAATGGCATCAGCCTAAATTTTAATAGTGCCTGTGTTGGGGTTGGCTTCACTTTCTTTCCACATACCTGTTCCTTCTCTCATTTCTTTCCCTTGGGGAGAGGCAATCAAAGTTCCAATGACCTGAACTCTCTACAAAATGCACATTTAGGAAGAGAGCCTTCCTAAAGGCTCTCTCCTAATCCCTTAACTTGTCTGAGTCATGGTCTGACTCCCCTTCTCTCAAATGCTATTGGAGGCTCAGCTCTCTCCTTGCCTGTTACTCTAAAGATTGCATGTACCAGTTGATGGGTAGACATTCTCACGACATTGTCCATACTATAAAGCTCTCTCCTTATATCAGGAGCACCCTGGGCAACAAATGTCATAGTCACCAACTTTGAATTCTCTGGAGCCTCAGGATTTATATCCATATGGCAGCTAAACGCCTGCATAATCCTTTCTAAGAATTCTGAAGGGTTCTTATGAGTTCTCTTGGACTTATCCATAGCTCTTTAGAGGATTTGGGGTTCCCTGCCTTAGTCCCACTAACAGGCAATTTTGATAGTGACTTAACATTGTCATGCCCCCACTATTGGGGTGTCAGTCAGGTTCCAAAAAAGGCACAGCTTTCTCTGACTCTGAATTGTCTCCATTTTCTGCATGGAGATGGTCAGCCTCTTCTCTAGCTTTCCCTAAAACCATTATTTTTTCATCACTGGTCATTATGGACTTAACAGAGACTGAATGTCTGTCCAGCTATGCTGATGAGATCCAAAAATCAAACAAATCTGCCATGGTCCTGCCAATATGATGGAACCAGGACTTTCCAGTTTAAGAGATTCCCCCGGGGTAAGGGGGTGTGTGATCAATAATATCCAGCTGGTCGGCCCTGTTCATTCAATCCTCACACTGGGAGTTGAAAAAGGGGGAATTGTCCTGCTCCAGATCCTATACTTTGTCTGGTTCGAGATGGTGAAGTCTTGATGCTGGGAGGTGGTGTAACTCATGGAACCTTCAAGAACTTCCTAGTGAAATCAAGGTACAAGGGGCCAGAAGCCACCAACCAACAAGCCACATTCAAAATACGGCTTCTGCCACCCAGGTTCCCTCAGGATTGTGCCACCCTCACGTAGCACTTGCTACTCAAATGCAGTTTAACAAGTGGGTTTGTTTACAAGGGAGTTCAACAGGGAAAACAAAAAGTCCTCAAAGCTACAAGTGGCAGTCATCGTACCCCAGTCACCATTTTCAGTCCCAAAGGACCCAAAGACACATGTCCAAGATGGTGCCCTTTGCCCCTCCAAACCTGAGGCAGGCACCACACAGTCTAGTCTTTCTCCGGCATCTACTCTTTGCTGTTTCTCTCTCCAGTGTTTCTGAGCTGCTCCGCTTTTCCAAGGCTCTTCAAACTTTTTGCACAATTGCTGATGCACAAATCAGCTTTCCAAATCTCTGGCTGGCCATCTCTAGGTACCAGCTCACTCTGCCACCTTGCTGGGTGCCACACTCTCCACACTGGCCACTCTTCTAAAGGTCACCATGGTACCTTGCCACCACCAGTTCACTCTTCCAGCGGGCTTCTGCCCAGCCTGGTCACTCAGGCTACTTTTTACCTATCTGCCACCATCATCTCTCCTCTCTCCAAAGTTTGCCTCCCTAGTCTGTCTCTGCTCCTTTCCTTTTTATCTTTTTCTCTTTCTCCTAAAAGCCAAAGGCTCCAATTTCCCTTTACACACCCTCTAGGTGATACATTCCCTCTGCTGGGTCCACACCTGGATTTGCAAAAAAGTAAAAGTATCCTTCTTGTTTAGGCCTCTTTTATCTCTGTGTTTTTCAGACACAGTTAATGGCATCAATGCCTACATTTTAATCCTGCCATATTGGAGTCCCAGCTTCACTAGGAGGTGTACTAACACAGGAGGGATTTTGCACTGGAAGGCTCCATGTTGCCATCAGGATATGGTCTTCCTCCTCCTCCTGTAGCCTCTATTACTACTATCAGGTGAAGGAGGCAAATGATTTACAGCTCTTTGTACCATAAAATGCATCTCTTGTATCTCTTTTATTTTTATCCTGTTTTATTTACAAATGTCCATTTCCATTAGACTTGCTAGTTCCCTTTTGTCCAAAAAATGTAGGTACCCATGAAGCCAGGATGGCCTCAAGAAGCCCAAATGCAAGGTCTACAGACAGACTTTCACTATAAGTATGCACAATAATGCACTGAAATTGAGTGTGGAAACAAGCAAAACTGAGTACTTAACCAAACTTATCAAGAGGGATACTGGCCTTTTAAAGCCAGCCACATACCAGGTTCTTCCCAGCCTGCATGCAAGCAGTAGCAAAACTACAGAAACCATAAAAGGAGGTAAAAAGATTCATTTATTAGAAGACAAAGGAAGCAAAAGTCACTGAAGGTACAAGGAATCCTGTTGGTAGTCTCACCACACAGTCCAGTCTCTAGTCCAAAACTGTACATGGCGGGGCAGCCATGTACGTTCACAAAATGGTGGCTACTCTACCTTAGGCTGGATGAAGGAGTTAAGATGGCACCACCACTCCTTCTTCAAAGACACAGCTCCACTTACTCCAAGCCAGAAGTCAAGATGGCATTGTTACAAGATGGCGTTGTTGATCCTTCTCCGAAAGCAGAAGTTTCAAATCCAACAAGGAAAACCAGGATGGCGTCGTCAATTCTTCTCCAAAAGGCACAGCTCCGGCATTCTTTCAGCTGCAAATCTGAAGTGTCCCGAAAAACCAGCAAGACTCATTCAATTCAGCAACAGCAAGCCTTTCAGATGCGAAAGCAGCAACACAACAAGCCTCTCCAGGTCTCCAGACTATTTCTAAGCTCCTCAGTTTCAAAGTTAAACCAAGTTCTCAAGTACCGAATTATCACGTCAGCCTGCACAAGTCACAAGTCTCTCCAACATGCTTCCCTGGGCTCATCGGGTCTGGGGAGGGCCCTGCTGGGGCACATGGCCCAGCGAGTCCTGAGGCCTTCCAGTCTCCCTGCTCCTTTGTTCTCTGCGCCTTTCTTCTGCTCCAAATTCTCTCTCTCTCCTCTTTAAATCCCCTACTACCAATCCCATCATGAGAAGGCATGGCTTCCCTTCCCAAAGTCTTCTCCCAACAGTGAAAATAGCTGCTATTCTAATGCATCATCACCAGTACTGGGGGCCACCGCCCCCCAATTCGTCACATCCCCCCTAAAAGAACAAGGATATTATTTGGTCCACACTGTGCTTTAGAAATCTTGTAAACCACATCCTTGCACTTAAGATGACAGAATCCATACAGAATGAAGGTAAATTGCTTAAATTAACAGTCAAACCCATATGGAGTTTTTTTTTTCCAAAATACTTACACCAAACGTTTATCAACCGTTCTTGCACTTGACGGTGACCACTGCACAGTGAAGATCTTTGAGCTGGACGTCACAGGTGGTGCATCCTACGGCACACGATTGTCTGAAATACACTTTGAGAAGAATCGTCCCCCAGAGGAAGTAACCTGCGTCGTGAGGAACCCACTGTCCGAACGGAAATCGTCAATGGACGCAGCGACCTGTGTCCCAGGTAAACAGCTCGTGTGTCCTGGCGGAGCTCCTCATGCAGGTGGGTCCGTGGCCGGGGGGTCTGTGAGGTTCATACTCACAGACATGGCACAGATCCGAAATGTAGAGTGAGCGTCAGTTTCACAGATCCCCAGTCACAGGGAGAAGGTGAACGTTTTTAGCGCTTTGTCAGCATCGTCTAACACAGGTGCCGATGGCCCCTCCCAGGAGTGCATGAGTCGGGTACTCGAACTCAGCCCTATTTTAGACGGGAAACAACACTGTGTCTCTAACTTGCTCAGGATCATCAGCCAGGAAGGAGCAGAGTCTGGTTTTGAAATCACACCAACTGGTTCTTAATCCTTCAGTTCTTTCTTCATTCTTACCTGCTACAACGTCATTGATCTTAGAGAGCATGCACTGGGAGCCCTCCCCCCACCCCGAGTGCAAGTCTGTTGCAGCTTGGACTGCCTAGAAGTTCTGTCAAGAAAGTTGACAGAGACACCCAGGGCACCTACTCAGTTAGCTAAAGGGAGTCGCTTTTCCATGTTATGTATATTAACTAGTTGAGGCTGACAACTGCCCCGTGGTTGTGTCTATTCATCAGCATGTTTACTTACCAAAGGAGGAAACTGAGGCAACAGGAGGTTGAAGCTCCCCCCAGCATTGTTGTCACGGTTCAGTGAGTCTGTGGGACATCGCTCATCACAAGGCCCAGGTGTTTATGCAGACGCATTAGGTTTGTGAGGCGCTACTGCCAATATGTATAGCAAACACACAGCGCCTAGTTCTGCTCTGGACTGTGCCATGCTGAAACTAGGACTTGCAGGGGAATATTGGCATCTTTCCATAACTAACACGCGACCCAGTGTGGGCCAGTCTGTGCATAGGAGTTTATCTGGAAATATCATCCGTTCTTTATCCCTAGTACATACATGCTATAACATCACTGAGTCTGGCACCAGCAGCCACTGCTTTGAGAGAACAGAGTGAGGTGCCCACCAGCCTCTGGTTCCCACACTTGTGACCAAAAATCAATACACAACTTGGTTGTGTGTGTTTCTGTCTAAATACACCTGAGTGTTGATGCATGAATGTCAAACGCACGGCTGGCAGCTCTGTCACTCCTGAGGGAAGCCTGCCTGAGCACGTCCCTGCCTCCTTGTGCTCAGGGCACTTGACAGCTTGTCCTACTAGGCACAGGGGTGGAAAACAGTGAAACAGCCACCAGAGAGCATGACCTGTGAACAGCCTGGCCCCGCATCAACTACAGTGTGAGGACGCGAGGAGGTCAGGCAGCCACACCCTTGCTCAGCTGCCAGGGCTGCTTGTGAGAATGAGATGTTGACTTGGGGAATAGAATAGATTTCAGCCAGCGTGGGATTTGCTGGTCCTGGGGATTAATTGCACCTGTACTTTGATCCGTTCAACTAGTTGTTTTCTTGTTTTTTGGTTTTTGTAGTTTTTTGCAGAATCAGTTGCAAATGGGTTACAGCTGTTGTACTGGTGTCCCTTCTGGCTGCCATAGGTATGGACACTGTTTAAAAAAAGTTTTCAAACTTGATTTGTTTTTTCAAAGAAAAGAAAATCAAATGTTGGAATGAAAACAGAGTCTGAAGTTTTCAACATTCCAATCACAGGAAAACCTTTCCTAGTTGCCTGTGTTCTGCCAGGTGCTCTGAGAAGGTTTTACCTTGGAGGTAGAGGGACCCTGAGCCTTCGCGAGCTTACAGAGCCAGTGCCTGCCCCCTGCACAGCTGCCTCCTCCTCCTGACTGTGCCTGGCTCCAGTCTGTAGTTCAGCCTCTGACCTCTGAGTCAGGCTGTGCAGAGACCCCTTCTCTTCCAACCCTACTGTCAAAACCCTGGGCCTTGTTGCCCAGAAAGTCCCAGGAAGATCGTTTTTGTGTTGAGTTGTGTGGTGGGGAGTGGGTAGTCATTAATGGCCACATTGCATGTGTTACCTTCTAGAACCTTCTCATCTGTTCTTCCAGGGGCCTTGAGCTCACCTGGAATGCAGCCCCCATGCACTGGAGACTGACTGAACTCTCCCCAGCCTGATGACAGGAACCCCCTATCAGATCCCCAAGGACAGCAACCTGATTGTTAACTTGGAGCTGATGTTCTCATAGCTTAGCTCCCATATCAGCCTTCACCAAAACAAAACCTGGGAGACTAACTTGGCCCCTCAGATGGAGTGCTGGAGGGTAGGCTCTCCCCAAGGTCTGGCAGCAGGGGGCATGTATTTCACCTTGTAGAATAAATGCATTATCAGCACCTGTGGTGTTGCCCCTCCCTCTTCATTGTGCATAGGGGCCTTGGGTATGCACATGTGGGAGTGGGCTCACCTGTGCCTGGAAGAGGCTAAAAGGTAGAGTCACTTTGGGGAAGGAGAACAGGGGGCAAGATGCCAGAGCTGGGAGAGCACAAGGAAGAGAACTCCAGGAAGCAGAATGCTAGAGAGCCTGAAATCAGGTAACCAAGCAAACAAAACAGGGTACTTAACAAAGCTTACAAATGGGAGCAGCTGGTCTTTTAAGTCCTACTACTCCTTAGATTTAACCCAGGCTGTGAGAAGAGTAGCAAGACCATACTAACCTTAAGAGGAGGCAAAAACAGATTTACTCTATAAAAAGACAAAATGGCTCCTTCAGTCACATGCGTCCATAAAATGGCGATTGCTCCACCTTCAAACCAGATGAGGTCAAGATGGTGTTGTCACTCCTTCAAAAGTGGGCAATTCAGATCCAACGAAGAAACCAGGATGGTGTTGTCAATTCTCCAAAAGGCACAGCTCCGGCATTCTTTCAGCTCCAACTCTAAAATGGCCCAAAAGCTGCAAGACTGACTTGGTGTACAACATCAGCAGTCACTTCAGACGTCTCACAGTGAAAATACCAACACAGCAAGTTCTCTTCAGGTCTCCAGATAATTCCCAAACGTCACAGTTTCAAAGTTAAAGCAAGTCTCCATCTACCATGTCTCCAAGTCAGCTCACACAAGTCACAAGTTTCTCCAACGTGCTTCCCCGGGCTCCTCATGGGCCCAGGCTGGGGATGAAAGTCCACAGCATGGCTTCCTTCCCTGCCCTGCTGCTATACATGGCAGTGGCAGCTCCCAGAACCCCAGCCTCCCTGATGGTCCTCTGCTCTCCTTGTCTCCTTGCCGTTCTCCCTTCCCTCTCCTTCCCCTTTCTGTATTCCTCTCTCCTCACCCCTCCTTGAGTCCCCACACTCTGGGAAAAAGCTTGGCTTCCCTTCTCTGTCCACTAGGGCACAATGGCTGCATCTTAATGCTGCACTATCACGCTAGGGGCCATGGCCTCCCAGCTCACCACAGCACCTTATCAAGCCCAGAGAAAGAGTGTGAAGATTCCTAGGGGCCTGAGGGCTACCTTACATCCCAGACCCCTGCCCCTTGCTCCCTGACCTGCCTGACTACCATACAACTGGCCCAACCCGGCCTGACATTTGTGTCTTGAATCAAGTTGACAGCTGTGTCTCAGTGTCCCTCAGCACAGTTGGTGCCAGCAACAGGGAGGAACTTAAATAGAAGATTTAACAAATCATAAGGAGAGGAAATTTAGAACGGAGATTCTCGGTTGCACTAACCACCTTTCAGGTGCTCAGGAACCAGTGGCTGCCACTTTGGACCCCTGGATACTGGTGCTCCCATCTTTGCCAGAGGTTCCATTTGTCATGGATGATGTGGACTATTTGGGGATTAATTTTCCTAGAATCTTGATTTCCTAGGGAGGCCATTTCCACACGACAGGTGCAGACACCACGAGGAGCCCTAAGAGCAGCCAGTGGCTGCTCCTCTAAATGAGTCATAGACACCAGCTGAAGACAGTTCTGAGGAATTTCAATCAATGAGTCAAATATGAGTGGAGGTCAAATGTTCCCTTAAAGTCATTGTTTAATTCCCAAATTAGAGGCACCGCCATTAATCATCTCTTTAGCACATTGGTCCCAATGTCACTGTGGGTAGCTGATCCTCAGGAGGGTGGGACTGCATGTCTACAGAATGGACAATTAATCCCAAACTAACTTTTCATGTAAAAAGGCAAAGTTCATGCAGTAGAGAGAAAATTGCTGCCACAGACAGTGCTGTGAGCACCACATAACCTGACAAAACTTACTCTAGAAAAATCCTTACTTCCCATCCCAGCCAGTCACCATTGGTCACCACTGAGGCATTTGCAGCAGCTCCCACAGCTGGTCAAACCTGGGGCCTTCCCTTCACCCCTTCATCCGGACAAGGTGTGGGGGGTTAACAATCCTTAGCAGTTCTTGATTTTTCTAAGCTGTCACCCATTTATGAGGAACTCTTTGCACCAGCTCTAGCTCAGCTGTGTGGAGCAGAGTAGGGATCCAGCCCCATGGGCTATGAATCAGTTTTAAGGGGCAGGGCTCTGAATCCTTTTAAGACTCAGATCATGAAATTTCAACTAGATTTCAGCTTCCTTCAGTTCTTTAATTTGATGATTTCTTCTTGTAGGTGTTGTATATGTGCAAATAGTTGCCCCATGAGTCTCTGTGACTGCTGTATAGCAGGTAAGGTGTGTACCACACCCTGGGCCAGAACTGAGCTAGGGAGATCCCTCGGGGAGTCAGTCTCCATGTCTGCTGGCTGCCTTGACCATATGGGCGGCAAACATGCTCACTGCAGACCTGCAGACCTGATGCCTCCCTGAAGGTGCTGTGCTGGCACCGCCCACCTGTCACCCCAAGGAACCTCTCCAGGGCAGCTGTCCTCACCCCTGGCTTTGAGAGGGTGAATGTGAGGTTCAGAGTGAACCCCACTGCTAGCCAGGGAGGCCTGGGGTGCAAATCCAGATGAGCTGCATTTCACTAACATGAATTTTTTGTTTGTGTGAGCACAGAGGATAACAGCTGATGATCTCAAATGTGTAACTAACTTAGTCACCACCCAGCAAGTATTCCAGCCCGAGAAACCTGGAGCCTGGAGGAAATATCAACCAGCAGCTCACAGCGGCTTCCTAGTTACAACTTGAGGCACCTACCGAGGGCCTCAGCCTAGAAAGATGCTGGTGTCTGCTCGGTCTCATCTCTCCTCTCCGCTCACTGCCCTCAGCCCAGGGGAGGCTCCATGCAGGCCTCTGTGGCCCTGCGGGTGCGCCTGGTCTGAGCAGAGAGTGAGCGCATCCCTTGTCTGCATCTGTGTCCTTCCCTCTCTCGTCTTGCTCGGGCCTGCAGCCATTGTCCTCTGTTAGGGATTTTTTTCATTCTTTTGAGGACAGTGAACCAGAGTGACTCCATCTTGGTTAGGGCCCATTTGCTCCATTTTGAGGATAGTGTCCTCTCTCCAGTTTGGCCCAGTACCTGACACAGCCGGCTGGTCATGCATCCTGTTTTTCCTCCATCCAGTTTCTGCAGCCATTGTGACAGTTGACTAACCACACAGACCGACCCTGCTTTCTTAGTTTCCCAGAGGTTCCAGGAACATGCTCACACTTCTGCCTCCTTGCTACACAATGGGGGGTGGGAGGGTGGAGTGGTTGTACCCTATAAAAGGTTATCTCAGAGATTGCTTGGGGTCTCTCTTTTTTCTGGCCTGGGGACCCTGGTGCACCAATAATAAACCTACTGCTTTGAACTTCAGTTGAGTCCTGTGTCTCGTTGAGCGACCCATGAGTCACAATACATTCCACTTGCAGCCCACAAGGGCCCTTGTTCCTCTCTTGTTTTACATGCATGTGCAAGACCTGCAGCGCCCTTGGGCCATGGGTGGACTCCACGGACATGTGTCTCTGTCCTGGTGATCCAGGATGTCCTGGCCATAGCACTAGCGCCCCTCCTCCATAAGATGCCTCTGAATCCCATGGGAGCCACCAGTGTGGAAGAAGCTTGCTCTGAGCCTGAGCTGACTTGGGGGAGGCTGTGGGGTTCCCCCGCTGAGTGTGTGCTGCTGGTCTGTATGGGGGTCTGAGGGAGGCTGGGTGCTCAGCTCCTGCTGGCTTACACCTGCTGAGGGAAGCAGGCAGCTGCTGGGCTCATAGGAGACCTCCTTTGCCCCCCAGATACACCAGCTGCTCTCTGGACCCCTCCCCTGAGACTGTTCCCATGATCAGCATCTATGATGCCTCAGCCCTGCCGTGGTGGTGAGGCAGGAAGGTTGTCTTTGCCCCATTCAGGTACTGGAAATCGCCTGCCCCTGATGTGGACGGAGGCGGCGAGGGACAAGGACTTGTCCTCTGGCAAGAGGCTGCTGGGACAGGGATGTGGGGCTGAGGTGTGAGTTTGAATGATTCACTCCTGTAGCTGCTGCAGGGAGTCACATCTGTGAAGCAAATGCAGGAGATCTGAAAGAAAAAGGAAACCGGAGCAGGTATTTTCATAGTTTCCCCCTGTGTGTGTTCTGTTGGCCTGGGGGATTCCCTGCGAGGTGAGCTCCTCCAGCTTCCTGTGAGAATCCCCAGGACCTGCTACTTGGAGCATTTCTATGACAACACCTGGGGCAGGTATCCCCAGGTAGCATGGGTACTGCCCAGCCTGGGGTGGGGGTGGGCTGGGGAGATGGGGGAGGGGTGCTCCATGTTTGCTTTGATGTCACTTTTTAGCTCCATGACTTTTGGGAAACAGTCAGACCCCATCCTGCCTTCTCAGGTTGCCCAAGCTCCAGCAGCCTTGTGCAGAGGAGGACCCCGATCTCCTCACACCCTGGGTTAAACCCCACCCTGGCCATGTGCCTCCAGCACCTGCAGATGGTGGGGTCGTTTCAGGTCACGTGCTTCCTGGTAGAGGACTCGGCCCCTGACATGTCACCCCTGAGAGACGCCTTTCAGGGCTGTGTGGCTCCTGTAAGGAATAACTCGGGATTTCTCACAGGCCAAGTGACCCGAATGGACTGGGGGTCCCCGGTGGGGCTGATGGCGAGGCCAGCGATGGGGAAGCCCCTCTCCGCCTCTTCCCAGCGGGCAGCTGGGATACATGTGAGGGCAGCGGGCATCCTGTGCTTGGTCAGAGTTGTGGTTCCCGCCTCAGCTGGGCTGGGCAGCTCGGGGCTTCTCGCTGGAGGCGAGGGACCCCTTCCTGAGGAGTCACTGGGTCTGGGGTCCCTGGGTGGGCAAGGAGGCCCAGCCTGCAGGGGCAGCTGCTGCTTAGCAGAGACTTGCTGGGGAGGCAGGTGAGGGGGAGTGAGCCGGACCCCTCAGCCAGAGGGGAAATCTGCAGCTGAGAGGGGAGGGGAACAAAGAGTGAAAAGGAAGCAACACCACAGGCTGGAACCTCTTGTTGAGGGCAGAGGAGGAAGGTGGATCCATCTGAAGGAAGAAGGGCCTGAGCTAGACCAGGAAATGACGGGGGCTCGAGAGGGGGAGGTGGTCGGGCAGAAGCTGAGCAGGTGGAGCAGTGACTGCGCACACGTTGAGGTGACCAAGGGATCTGCTCCGAGTGACTTCCCAGCTCAGAGACTCTGGAGAGTGTCCAGCCAGGGCTCTCAGGGGACCAGCCTCAGGGCCCCGGGGAGCATGAGGCCAGGTGTCCAGGAGGGGGCGATAGGAGCTCTGGGGCCGACATCACAGGCTGCTGACATGAGGGAGCTTCACTGCTGCTCAACATCTCTGTTCAACTCGCTATAGGAAGCAGCTGGGCAGGAGATGTTAGCTGCCGGCCGTCGGATTACAGCCATCTTGAAGATTCCACCCTTGTCTCTCCTTTATTGGCCTTCGGTGTGGACAGAGGGCCCAAACTCCTGTCATCCAGTCATCAGTATACATTGCTGGCGACTCCATTGGGACGTCTCTGGAACTCTCTGGCAGGTCATTTAAGTTGGCTTGGGGACCGCGAGGCCCTGGCTATGGTCTGGACGACTCCCTAGCAGCGCTGCCAGGTGATGTCACCTGGGGATTTATCCCTGCCTTATTCAGGCACCTCCTGTCGCTCTCACCATCAAAGTGAATCACTGCGCTTCTGTTCTGGTTCCTGGGTGTGGCCAGTGCAGCCTCTGGTTTAAGGCACCATGTCCTGTTTGGGCCTGTCTCAGGTCTTGCCTGGTTTGCCCTGGGGCTCTGATGAGCATGGGCGGCTCAGCCTCCATCCCGAGAACAGCCCAAGGGGCGTATTCTGGGGAACTGGTCCAGCTATGCTCATGGCCACGGAGAGAAGAGGGTGACACAGACTGTGACGCTGGGTGGCCACGTGTGTGCCGGGGTCTGGCAAGAGTGGCCTCCTGAGGGGACTCTGAACCGTCACCCTAGTCCCAGCCGGGTTTCTGCCGTGAGTTCAGGGAACCAGGAGAAGCACATGGTGTCCAGGCAT
The DNA here is from genome assembly GCA_004024945.1 of Uropsilus gracilis. Lineage (NCBI taxonomy): Eukaryota > Metazoa > Chordata > Mammalia > Eulipotyphla > Talpidae > Uropsilus > Uropsilus gracilis. Next base: position 29,213 of record PVHY01018119.1, read on the forward strand.
TGGTGACACGGTGCAGTGGAGACTCAGGGAACTCATGGTGCAGGCAGGGAGCCCTTGGGCTGCTGGGGAGCCAGAGCCAGGGAGGAGGGATTTAGAGGCAGCAGATGCTGCAGGGCTGGCCAGGTCCCCTCACCCAGGACAGGGGAGAGTGACAGGGACAGGGAAGACGCAGGAGGTCTGGAATGGCGTCCCCATCTCCAGGAGATCAGGTGCCCATTTTGGTGGGAGTTTTGCCACACCCCACAGGACAACACCCGCTGAGCAGACCTGCCCTCGGTGCAGGGACAGTGGCCGCCACCAGGGCACTGCTGGGCTCCCCCCCTTTCCCACCTCAGGTCCCCCGAACTGGAGGAGCTCGGGGCGTCCCATGGACATGACCCCTAAGAACAGCCGCCCTGGTCAGTGCTGTCTTGGCTCCTCACTCCCCCGATGGCGGGTGTGCAGGCCCTGCTTGACACGCTCCTCACAGCCATGAGAGGAGCCTGACTGGGACACGGCCAGGAGGAAGCCAGGGAACAGCACCAAGGAAGCCCCAATGGGACTCTTGCCCGAGGCTGCGGCCCTTATGCCGAACCTAACTGGACCCTAATGGAAACGGGATGGCCCATCCGGAGAGGGAGGGAGTCACAGCTCAGAGGGACTCGGAAGGGAGGACCAAGACAGCCAGGCTTACACAGGGTCCAGGCAGTCCAGCAGAAGG
>PVHY01018120.1:0-29912 GCA_004024945.1 Uropsilus gracilis
TAAATAAATAAATAAAAAATAAAATTAAAAAAAAAAAAGAAATCTCTGTATGTTATCCAATTAATGGAGTAGAACAGGATACCTGTCCATCTCACCTCCAACTCTTTAGTTTCATGATTTTCAGCGCTTCTTGGAAACCCTTGTTTTCACTAGAAACACTCATGATTTCGACCTTTCCGGGGACTTGGCTGCATTTTCAGAGAAAACATTCTTGAAACCAAACAGACTGCAAAGGAGCTCTTTAGATCTTACTGTAACTTCTCTGTACTTTGCTGTATTGAGAAGAAATCTGTGTATTTGTACACTTAATAGAGTAGAACAAGATACATTCCATCTCACCTCAATCTCTTTAGTTTCATGATTTGCATTACTCTTGGAAACCCTTGTTTTCACTGGAAACACTGAGGATTACAGACTTTCATGGAACTTGCCTGTGTTTTCAGCAAAAACTCTGAAAACCAAACAGATCTCGAAGGAGCTCTTTATATCTTACTGTAACTTCTGTGTATGTTGTAGTAAAGAGAAGAAATCTCTGTATGTTGTACATTTAATGGAGTAGAACAGGATACCTGTCCATCTCACCTCCATTCTTTTGTTTCATATTTTCCAGCTTTTCTAGGAAACAGTAGTTATCACTTGAAACACTGAAGACTTCGGCCTTTCAGGGCACTTTTCTGCATTTTCAGCGAAAATGCTCTTGACACCGAACAGACTACAAAGGAGCTCTTTATGTCCACTGTAATTTCTCTGTACTTTGCTCTAGAGAGAAGACATCTCTGTCTGTTGTACACTTAATGGAGTTGTACGTATCTATCTCACATCCAGCTCTTTGGTTTCATGATTTTCAGAATTCTTGGAAACCCTTATTTTCATTCAAACACTTAGGATATTGGCCTTTCAGGGGACTTGCATGCCTTTTCAGTGAAAATACTCTTGAAACCAAAAGAACTGCAAAGGAGCTCCTTATATCTTACTGTAAATTCTCTGTACTTTACTGTACAGAGAAGAAACTCTGTATGTTGAATACTTAATGGAGTAGAACAGGATACCTGTTGATCTCACCTGCAGCTCTTTAGTTTCATGATGTCCAGTGCTTCTAGGAAACCCTTGTTTCATTCGAAACACTGAGGATTTCAGTCTTTTAGGGCACTTGTCTGCGTGTTCAGCAATAAAGCTCTTGAAACCAAACAGAATGCAAAGAAGCAATTTCTATCTTACTGAAACTTTTCTGTACTTTGCTGTAAGAGAAGAAATCTCTCTTGTTGTACACTTCATGGAGGTGAAATGTATACCTGTCCAATTCACCTCTACCTCTTTAGTTTCATGGTATCTAACACTTCATGTAATATTTGCTTTCATGCAAAATCCTGATGATTTTGGCCTTTAAAGGGTCTTGCCTGTGTTTTCAGTGGAAACGCTCTTGATCCAAACAGACTGCGAAGGAGCACTTTAGATCTTACTGTACTTCTCTGTACCATGCTGTACAGAGTAGACATCCCTGTATGTTCTTCGCTTAAAGAAGTAGAACAGGATTCAGTCAATCTCACCTACTGCTCTTAGTTTCATAAATTTCGTCACTTCTTGGAAATGCTTACTTTATGTAAAATTGAGGATTACGTCCATTGAGGGGACATGCCTGCATTTTCAGCAAAAATGCTCTTGAAACCTACTGACTGCAAAGGAGCTCTTTAGATCTTTCTGAACCTTCTCTGTACTTTGCTGTACAGTGAAGAAATCCCTGTATGTTTATACTTAATGGAGTAGAACAGGATACCTGTCCATCTCACCTCCAGCTACTTAGTTTCATGATTTCCATCACTTCTTGGAAACCCTTGTTTTCACTAGAAACACTCATGATTTTGACCTTTCTGGGGACTTGGCTGCATTTTCAGCAAAAATGCTCTTGAAACCACAAGACAGCAAAGGAGCTCTAGATCTTAGTGTAACTTCTCTGTACTTTGGTGTAAAGAGAAGAAATCCCCATATGTTGTATACTTAATGGAGTAGAACAGGATACCTGTCCATCTCACCTCCACTCTTTAGTGTCATGATGTCCAGTGTTTCTAGGAAATCCTTGTTTTCACTTGAAACACTGAGGATTTCATTCTTTCAGGGCACTTGCCTGCATTTACAGCGAAATCTCACATGAAACCACATACTGCAAAGGACCATGTTCTATCTTACTGTAATTTCTCTGTACTTTGGTGTACATGAAGAAATCTCTGTATGTTGTACACTTAATGGAGTAGAACAGGATCTAGTCAATCTCAACTAGAGCTCCTAATTCCATGAATTCACTGTGTCTTATCACTTCTCTCTGCATAGCAGCAATATCTTTCCTGTACACTGAATGGAGTATAAGATGATACACATCTCTCTCTATTCCAGCAGTTTAGTTTTACTATTTCCAACATATTGGAAAAGCTTCTATTCATGTAAAATCCTGAGGATTTTGTCCTCTCAGTACACTTAGGTGTATATTAAGCAAAAATGCCATGAAACCTAACAGACTCCAAAGGAACCCCCCCATGAAAACTAACCGATTCCAAAGGAGCTCTTTATATCTTACCTTTTCTTCTCATCATTTGTCAGTGCATAGAAGCAATATGTATTTTCTACACTTATGGAGTAGAAGATGATACACAGCCATCTTCCAGCAGTTTAGTTTCATGTTTTCTAACACTTCTTGGAAAAGCTTGTTTTCCGGGAAAATCCTGAGGATTTCGGCCTTTCCATTCACTTAGCTGCTTTTAAAGCGAAAACGCTCTTGAAACCTAACAGACTCCAAAGGAGCTCTTTATATCTTACTGTGTCTTCTCATCACTACTCTGCATAGAAGCAATCTGTATCTTGTACACTTATGGAGTAGAAGATGATACCTTACCTGAGTTCCAGCAGTTCAGTTTCATGATTTCCAACATTATTGGAAAAGCTTGTTTTCCTGCAAATCCTGAGGATTTTGGCCTTTCAGTATACTTCCCTGCCTTTTCAGCGAAAACGCTCTTGAAAGCTAACAGATTCCAAAGGAGCTCTTTTTAATCTTACTTTTTCTTCTCATCCCTTTCTTGTGCATAGAAGCATTCTGTATCTTATACATTGAGCTAGTACACTTATGCAGTAGAAGATGATATCTTACCATCTATGTTCCAGCAGTTTAGTTTCACGATTTCCAAATCTTGGACAAGCTTGTTTTCATGGAAAATCCTGAGGATTTCGGCCTTTCAGTTCACTTAGCTGCCTTTTAAGTGAAAACACTCTTGAACCTAACAGACTCCAAAGGAGCTCTTTATATCTTACTTTTTCTTCTCATCACTTGTCTGTGCATAGAAGCATTCTGTATCTTCTACACTTCTGCAGTAGAATTTGATACACAACCATCTCTGTTCCAGCAGCTTAGTTTCACCATTTCCAACATTTGTGGAAAAGCCTGTTTTCATGGAAAATCCTGAGGATTTCGGCCACCCAGCAGCATATTAAGTGAAAATGCAATGAAATCTAACAGATTCCAAAGGAGCTCTTTATATCTTAACTTTTGTACTCATCAATTGTCTGTGCATAGAAGCAATCCGTATCTTCTGCACTGAATGGAGTAAAAGACGATACCTAACCATCTCTCTTCCAGCCTTTTAGTTTCATGATTTCAAACATTCTTGGAAAAGCCTGTTTTCATGAAAAATCTTGATGATTTCGGCCTTTTTGTTAACTTAGCTGCCTTTTCAGCGAAAATGCTCTTGAAACCAATCAGATTCCAAAGGGGCTCCTTGTGTCTCCCTGTCTTTACTCTGCTCTTGTCTGTGAATAGGAGAATTCTCTGTATCTTGTACACTTAATGGAGAAGAACATGAAACCTAACTGTCTCTATTCCAGCAGTTTAGTTTCACGATTTCCTATATTCTTGGACAATTTTGTTTTCATTGAAAATCCTGAGTATTTCAGCCTTTCAGTACACCTAACAGTATATTAAGTGAAAATGCTCTTGAAACCTAACAGACTCCAAAGGAGCTATTTTTATTTTCTCATCACTTGCCTGTGCATAGAAGCAATCTGTATCTTGTACACTTATGGAGTAGAAGATGATACCTGTCTGTGTTCCAGTAGTTTAGTTGTACGATTTCCAGCATTATTAGAAAAGCCTGTTTTCATGCAAAATTCTGATGACTTTGGCCTTTCATTACACTTAGCTGCATAATAAGCAAAAATGCTCTAGAAACCTAACAGACTCCAAAGGAGCTCTTTATATCTTACCTTTTCTTCTCATTACTTGTCTGTGCATAGAAGCAATCTGTATCTTATGCACTGAATGGTGTAGAAAATGATACCTGTCTTTATTTCAACAGTTTATTTTCATTTCTAAATTTCTTGGGAAAGCCAGTTTCCATGGCAAATCCTGAGGATTTCGGCCTTTCAGTTGACTTATCTGCCTTTTCAGCAAAAATGAAATTGAAATCTAACAGAATCCGAAGGAGCTCTTTATCTTTACTGTGTCTTCTTATCACTTGTCTGTGCAGAGAAGCAATCTGTATCCTGTACACTGCATGGAGTAGACGATAGGTTCTGTTCCATCTGTTTTGTGTCATGATTTCTAACACTTCTTGGAAATGCATGTTTTCATGAAAAATCCTGAGAATTTCAGCCTTTCAGTTACTTAGCTGTCTTTTCAGTGAACATGCCATTGAAACCTTACAGACTCCAAAGGAGCTCTTTATAGCTTACTGTGTCTTCTCATCACTTGTCTGTGCATAGAAGCATTCTGTATCTTGTACACTTCTGCAGTAGAAGTTGATAAACAATTGTCTCTGTTCCAGCAGTTTAGTTTCATGATTTCACACATTTGCTAGAGAACTCCAGTGTGGGGGCATCCCTCGGACACGAAACCCACTACTCCTTGTGAAGCCCGCCACCCACTACCCAGGTACTGTGCCACATTGTGCTACCCTGGCTCACAAACCAGCGCTCATCAGCATGGGGCATTCCTTGGACATGCCTTCCACAACTCCCTCTGAAGCCTGCTACCTGCTACCCAGGTTACCGCACCACATCGCGCAACCTCGGCTCGCAAACCAGCATGCATAAGCGCAGGTAGTCCCTTGGACACACCTCCCAGCCACTCTCTCTAAGGCCCACAACCAGCTACCCAGGTAACGCGTCACATTGTCCAACTTTGTGCACCCAACCAGTGTGTATCAGTGCGGGGGCGTCCCTCGGACAGGACATGCCTCCCAGATACTCCCTCTAAAGTCCGGGACCCAATACCCAGGTACCATGCCACATCCTGCCACGTTGGGCACTCAACCAGGGTGCATCAGCATGGAACATAGCACAGAAATGCCTCCCAGCTACACCCTCTGAAGCACGCCACCTGCTATGCAGTGCACCAACCGCGTCCCTGGTACCACGCCACATCGTGCCACTTTGGGCTCCCAACCATCATGCATCAGTGCTGGGCGTTCTTCAGACACACCTCCCAGCAACTCATCCTGAAGCCTGCCACCCACTACCCTGTTCGCATCTGCTACCCAGGTACTGTGCCACATTGTGCCACTATGGGCACCCAACCAGCGCGCATCAGTGATTGGAGAGACCTGGACATGCCTCCCAGGCACTCCCTCTGAAACCTGCCACCGGCTACCTGGCCCACCACCCACTACCCAGGTACTGCACTACATTGTGCCACTTTGGGCACCCAACCAGCATGCAACAGTGCAGGGTGTCCCTCGGACACACATCCCAGACACTCCCTCTGAAGCCCGCCACCCGCTACCCAATTTCCGTGCCACATCGTGGCTTTCAGGCTCCTGTACAGCATGTATCAGCTTGGGGAATCCCTCAGAAATGCCTCGCAGCCTCTTCCTCTAAAGCCCACCACCCGCTAGCCAGCCCGCCACCCGCTACCCAGGTACCGCATCACATTGCGCAACCTCAGCTCACAAACCAGAGTGCATAAGCACAGGTAGTCTCTCAGACATGCCTCACAGCCACTCTCTCTGAAGCCTGCCACCCACTACCCAGGTAACGTGACACATCGTGCAACTTCGTGCACCCAACCAGTGTCATCAGTGTGGGGCGTCCCTCAGACATGCCTCCCAGACACTCCCTCTGAAGCCCGGGACCCCAATACCCAGGTACCGCGCCACATCCTGCCATGTTGGGTGCCCAACCAGTGCCAATCAGCATGGGGCATAGCACAGAAACACCTCCCAACTACACCCTCTGAAGCACGCCACCCACTATGTAGCATGTCAACCACTTCCCTTGTACCGCACCACATCGTGCCACTTTGGGCTCCCAAACATCATGCATCAGTGCTGGGCATTCTTTGGACACACCTCCCAGCAACTACACCCTCTGAAGCCTGCCACCCACTACCCTGCCCACACCTGCTACCCAGGTACTGCATCACATTGTGCCACTATGGGCGCCCAACCAGCACGCATCAGCGATTGGAGACACTTGGACATGCCTCCCAGGCACTCCCTCTGAAACCTGCCACTGGCTACCTGGCCCACCACCTGCTACCCAGGTACTGTGCTACATCGTGCCCTTTGGGAGCCCAACTAGCATGCAACAGTGCAGAGTGTACCTCGGACACGCCTCCAGCCACTCCCTCTGAAGCCAGACACCCACTACCCACCCCACCACCCACTACTCAGGTACCAGCCACATCGTGCATCTTCGGGGGCCCAACCAGCATGTATTAGTGCTTGGTGTCCCTCGGACATGCCTCCTAGCCTCTCCCTCTAAAGTCCACCACCTGTTACCCAGCCCGCCACCCGCTATCCAGGTACTGCGCCACATCATGCCATGTTGGGTATCCAACCAGCACACATCAGAGTGGGGCATCCCTTGGATACACCTCCCAGTCACTCCCTCTGAAGCCCAGCATCCACTACCCTGCCTATCACCTGCTACCCAGGTACTGAGCCAAATCTTGCCACTTTGTGTGCCCAACCAGTGCGCATCAGCACTGGGAGTACCTCGGAAATGCCTTCCAGAAACTCCCTCTGAAGCCCACCACCCGCTACCCATGTACTACACCACATCACGGCACCCGGCTACCCAACCAGCACATATAGTGCAGAGCGTCCCTCGGACACGTCTCCCAGTCACTCACTCTGAAGGTGCCAACTGCTGCCCAGGCACTGTGCCACTGTGTGCCAATTTGTGTGCCCAGTCAGAGTGCTCCAGTGGGGTGCGTTCCTTGGATACACCTTCCAGCCACTCCCTCTGAAGCCTGACACCCATTACCCAGGTAAACGGCCACCTCATGCCACTTTGGGTGCCCAACCAAAGTGCTCCTGCACAGGGATGTCCCTTGGACATGCATCCCAGCCAATCCCTCTGAAGCCTGCCACTGGCTACCCAGGTACTTCGCCACATTTCCCCACTTTGGCTCTCCAACCAGCATGCATCAGTGCAGGGCGTCCCTTGGACATGCTTTCCAGTCACTCTCTGAAGCCCACCACCCACTACCCAGATACCATGCCACCTCAAGCCACTTCCGGTGTCCAACCAGAGTGCTCCAATGCGGGGGCATCCCTCGGACAAGCCTCCCAGCCACTCCCTCTGAAGTCCACCACCTGCTACCCAGGTACTGCACCCCATTGCGCCACCCTGGCTCCCCAACCAGTGTGCTTCAGCACGGGGCGTCCCTCAGACATGCCTCCCAGCCATTCCCTCTGAAGCCTGCCACCCACTACCCAGGTACATCGAAAAATTGTGCCACTTCGGCTCCCCAACTAGTGCACATCAGCGCTGGGTGTCCCTTGGACACGCTTGCTAGCTACTCCCTCTGAAGCCTGACAACCACTACCCAGATACTGCGCCACTCATGCCACTTTGGTTGCAGAACCAAAGTGCTCCAGCGTGGGGGCATCCCACGGACACTCGCCTCCCAGCCACTCCCTCTGTAGCTGCCACCCACTACCCAGGTACCGTGCCACATTGCGGCACCCTGGCTATGCAACCAGCATGCATAGTGTGGGGCGTTGCTCAGACACACCTCCCAGCCACTCACTCTGAACCCCGCCAACAAATGCCCAGGCACCGCGCCACCTCATGCCACTTTGGGTGCCCAGTCAGAGTGCTCCAGCAGGGTGCATACCTCAGACACGCCTCCCAGACACTCCCTCTGAAGCCTGCCACCCACTACCCAAGTACTGCGCAACTTGTGCCATAAGGGTGCCCCCAAACAGTGCTCCAGCATGGGGATGTCCCTCAGACATGCCTCCCAACCACTCCCTCTGAAGCCCGCCACCCACTACCCAGCCCACCACCCACTACCCAGGTACTGACCACATGGTGTCACTTCGGGCACTCAACCAGTGCGCATCAGTGTGGCATGCCTTGGACACGCCTTGCAGCCATTCCCTGTGAAGCCCACCTCCCGCTTCCCAACCTGCCACCCGCTATCCAGGTACTGCAACACATCATGCCACTTTGGTGACCAACCAGTGAGCTTCAGAGGGGCATCCCTCAGACACGCCTCCCAAACACTCCCTCTGAAACCTGCCACCCGCAAACCAGGTACATCGCCACATTGTGCCACTTCTGGCGCCCGTCAGTGCATATCAGCACGGGCGTCCCTTGGATACATCTCCTAGCCACTCCCTTTGAAGTCCGCCATGTGCTATCCAGCCCACCACCCAGATACCGCGCCATGTTGTGCCACTTTGGGCGTCAAACCAGCGCACATCATCACGGCGAGTCCCTTGGACACGCCTCCCAGGCACTCCCTCTGAAGCCCATCATCCACTACCCAGGTACCGAGTCACATCTTGACACTTTGGGGGCCCATCCAGCATACATCAGTGCAGGGCGACCCTTGTAACCCCTACCAGCCACACTCTCTGAAGCACGTCACCTGCTATTCAGCCTGCCACCCGATACCCAGGGATCGTGCCACATTGTGCCACTTCGGGCTTGCAACCATGTGCATCAGTGTGGGTCATCTATCAGACAACCTCCTAGACACTCCCTCTGAAAACTGCCACCTGCTACCCAGCCCGCCACCTGCTAACCATGTACCACACATCATCCTGCCACTTTGGGCACCCAACCAGCACACATCAGCGTGGGGCATCCTTGGACACACCTCCCAGTCACTCCTTCTGAAGCCCGTCACCCGCTACCCAGGAACCATGCCACATTGTATCACTTCAGTCTCCCCACAAGCACATATCAGCGGGGCATCCCTCGGACATGCCACTCAGAAACTCCCTCTGAAGCCCGCCATGGCTACCCAGCCCACCACTGGAACCCAGGTGCCACGCCACATCATGCCACTTTGGGCAACCAACTGGTGCACATCAGCGCTGGGCATCCCTCGACACGCCTCCCAGTCATTCCTTCTGAATCCTGCCACCCGCTAACCAACCCACCACCTGGTATCCAGGTACCATGCTGCATATACCACTTCAGGTGCCCAACCAGCACGCGTCACACGGGGCATCCCCGGGAGATGCCTCACAGCCACTCCCTCTGAAGCCCGCCACCCGCTGCCCAGGTACCGGATCACATCGTGCAAATTCAGGCACCTAACAAGTGTGTATCACCGCGGAATGTCCCTCGGACATGCCTCCAAGCCACTCCCTCCGAAGCCCGCCACCCGCTACCCAGTCTGCCACCTGCTACCAAGGTACCATGCCACATTGTTCCACTTCAGGGGCCCAACCAGTGCGCATCAGCCCGGGGTGTCCCTTGGACATTCCTCCCAGTCATTCCCTTTGAAACCTACTACCCACACTACACAGCCTGCCACCCGCTACCCAGGTACTGCGCCACATCATGCCACTTCGAGCTCCCAACCAGCATGCATCAGCAAGGGGCGTCCCTTGGACGCGCCTCCCACCCACTCCCTCTGAAGCCTGCCACCCGCTACCCAGATACTGTACCACATCGTGCCACTAAGGCACCACCAGCGTGCATCAGCGCAGGGCGTCCCTAGGACACACCTCTCAGTCACTCCCTCTGAGGCCTGCCACCTGCTACCCAGCCAAAAACCACTCCACATGTACCGCTAAACATAGTACCACATCGGGCGCCCAAACAGAGCACATCAGTGGTGGACGACCCTCGGACACGCCTCCCAGCCACTCCCTCTGAAGCCAACAACCGATACACAGCCCGCCATCTGGTAGCAAGGTAGCGTGACAAATTGTGCCACTTCAGGAACCCAACCAGCGTGCATCATCGCAGGGCGTCCCTTGGATACGCCTCCCAGCCACTCATTCTGAAGCCCTCCACCCGCTCTTCAGTCCACCACCCACTACCCAGGTACCGTGCCACATCATGCCACTTCGGGGACCCAACCAGCGCATATCAGCACAAAGTGTCCCTCGGACACACCTACAGCTACTCCTTCTGAACCCTGCCAACATCTAACCTGCCCGCTATCTGCTAATCAGGAAATGCACCACTTCGTGTCACTTCGGGAGCCAACCAGCAGCATCAGCATGGGCATCCCTCAGACATGCCTCCCAGCCACTCTCTCTGATGCCCACTACCCGCTACCTACCACCCGCTACCCAGCCTGCCACCCGCTTCCCAGGTACCATGCCACATTGCACCACTTCCAGTGCCAAACAAGCAAGCATCTGTGTGCGGTGTCCTTTGGACACTACTCCCAGTCACTCCCTCTGAAGCCTGCCACCAGCTAACCAGGTACTGAGTCACATCGTGCCACTTCAGGCAACCAACCAGCGTGCAATCAGTGCTGGCCTTCCCTCAGAAAGGCCTCCCAGCCAATCCTCTGAAGCCTGCCACCCGCTACCCAACCTGACACCTGCTACCAAGGTACCATGCCACATCGTTCCACTTCAGGCACCCTAATGGCATGCAGCAGCTCAGGGCATACCTCGCACATGCCTCCCAGAACTCCCTCTGAAGATCGCTACCCACTACCCAGCCTGCCTCCCATTACCCAAGTACAGCACCACATTGTGACACTTCAAGGGCCCAACTAGTGTGCATTAGCATGGGGCATCCCTCGGACACACCTCCCAGCCATTCCCTCTGAAGTCCACTACCCACTACCCGGCCTGCCACCCACTACCCAGGTACCGCGCCACATCGTGCTACTTCGGGTACATAACCAGTGCGCATCAGCGCCAGGGTCCCTTGAACACGCCTCCCAGTCACTCATTCTGAAGCCCACCACCCACTACCCTGCCCACCACCCGCTACCCACCATGCCACATCATGAGACTTTGGGCACCCAAACAGCGCGCAGCAGCACGTGGCATCCTTTGGACATGCCTCCCAGCCACTCCCTCTAAAGCCCGCCACCCATTACCCAGATACCGTGCCACATCGTGCCACTACAGCACCACCAGCACGCATCAGCACAGGGCGTCCCTAGGACACACCTCCCAGTCACCCCTGTGAAGACTACCTCCCGCTACACAGTCCACCACACGAACCCAGGTACCATGCCACATCATGCCACTTCAGGCACCTACCATTGAGCATCAGCGCAGGGTATCATTTGGACATGCCTCCCATTCACTCCCTCTGCCTGCAAGCCTCTTACCAGCAGGCCCCCCGCTACCATGTATCGCTTCACATCATGCCACTTAGGGTGCCCAACCAGAGCGCTCAGTGTGGGGCATCCCTTGGACATGCCTGTGAGCCACTCCCTCTGAAGAACACCTGCTACCCAGCACGCCACCCACGACACAGGTACCGCGCCCTATCGTGCACTTTGGGCACCCAACCAGTGCGCATCAGCAGGGCGTCCCTCGGACATGACTCCCAGTCACTCCCTCTGAAGCTCACCACCTGCAACCCAGGAAACACGCCACATCATGCCACTTCAGGCATTCAACCAGTGTGCATCAGTGTGGGTGACCATCAGACATACCTCCCAGCCTCTGAAGCCTGCCACCGACTACCCAGGTACAGCACCACATTGTGCCACTTTGAGTGCCCAAACAGCACGCTTCAGCGTGAGGCGTCCCTTGGACACGCTTCCCAGCCACTTCCTCTGAATCCCGCAACCAGCTACCCAGGTACCGCGCCATATTGTGCCACGTCAGGCACCAAACCAGTGTGCTTCAGTGCAGGATATCATCGGACACGCCTCCCAACCACTGCCTCTGAAGGCTGCCACCCGCTACCCAGCCTGCCATCCACTACCCTGGTACCGCACCACATCGTTCCACTTCGGGCACCACTAGTGCGCATCAGTGCAGGGCCTCCCTCGGACACACCTCACAGCCACTCCCTCTGAAGCCTGCTACCCGCTACACAGCCTGCCACCCACTACCCAGGTACCGTGCCACATTGTGCAACTTTGAGTGCCCAACCAGCGCGCAGCAAGCAGGGCGTCCCTCAGAAACAACTCCCTACCACTCACACTGAAGCCCGCCACCTGCTATGCTACCCAGGTACCGCGCAACATCATGTCAGTTTGGGCACCCAACCTGCGAGCATAAGCGTGGGGCATCCATCAGACACGCCTCCCAGCCACTCCCTCTGAAATCCGCTATCCAGTACCCAGGTACTGTGCAACATCGAGCCAACTTTGGGCGCCCAACCAGCGCGCATCAGTGCGGGGCCTCCCTCGGACATGCCTTCCATCCACTCCCTCTGAAGCCAGCCACCCACTACCCAGCCCGCCACCCGCTACCCAGGTACCACGCCACATCATGCAATCAGGTGACACCAGTGTGCATCACTGTGGGGCTTCCCTCATACACGCCTCCCAGCTACTCCCTCTGTAGCCGGCCACCTGATACCCAGCCCGCCAATTGCTACCTAGGTACCGTGCCACATCATGCCACTTTGGGCACCCAACCAGTGTGCATCAGCGTGGGGCATCCCTCAGACATGCCTCCCTACCACTCGCTCTGAAGCCCACCATCCACTACCCAGCCCACCACCCGCTACCCAGGTACTGCACCACATCATGCAACCTCGGGCACCCAAGCAATGCGCATCAGTGGGTCGTCCCTCGGACACGCATCCCATTCACTCCCTCTGAAGCCCACCACCCGCTACCCAGGTATTGTGCCACATGGTGCCACTTCGGAAGCCCAACCAGACGCATCAGCCAGGGCGACCCTGGACACGTCTCCCATTCACACCCTCTGAAGCCCAAAATCTGCTACCCAGTCTGCCACCCACTACCCAGGTACCGGGCCACATTGTGCCACTTCGTGCACCCATATAGCGCGCATCAGCTCGGGGTATCCATGGACACTCCTCCCAGCCACTCCCTCTGAAGTCTGGCACCCACTACCCAGCCCGCCACATGCTATCAATGAACCGCAATCATCGTGCCACTTCGGGCACCCAACCAGCATGCATCAGTGTGGGGCATCCACGGACACGCCTCCCAGCCACTCCCTCTGAAGCTCAGCATGGGCTACCCAGGTACTGCACCACATCGTGCCATTTAGGGCGCCCACCAGTGCGCATCAGAGTGGGAGACCCTCAGACAAACCACCTAGCCACTCCCTCTGAAGCCTGCCACCTGTTAACCAGCCCGCCACCCACTACCCAAATAACACGCCATGTTGTGCCACTTAGGGAGCCAAACCATTGCGCAGAAGTGCGGGGCGTCCCTCGGACATGCCTCCCAGCTACTCTCTCTGAAACCTGCCATTTGCTACCCAGCCCTCCACCTGCTACCCAGGTACCACGCCACATGGTGCAACTTCAGGCACCACCAGCACACATCATCGTGGGGCGTCCTTCGTACATGCCTCCCAGCTACTCCCTCTGAATCCCGCCACCTGCTACCCAGCCCGCCACACGCTATGCAGGGTCCGCACACATTGTGCCACTTCAGGTGCCACCAGCATGCATCAGTGCAGGGAGTCTCTCATACATGCCTCCAGCCACTCCCTCTGAAGCCCGCCACCCGCTACCCAACCCGACACCCGCTATCCAACTATCATGCCACATCGTGCCACTTCGGGAGCTCAACCAGCATGTATCACTGCGGGGCATCCCTCAGACATGCCTCCCAGCCACTCGCTCTGAAGCCCGCCACCCACTATCCAGTCCGCCACACGCTCACAGGGTCCGCACACCTTGTGCCACTTCAGGAGCCACCAGCGTGCATCAGTGCGGGGAGTCTCTCATACATGCCTCCAGCCACTCCCTCTGAAGCCTGCCACCCGCTACCCAACCCGACACCCGCTATCCAACTACCGTGCCACATCGTGCCACTTTGGGAGCTCAATCAGCATGCATCACCGCGGGGCATCCTTCAGACATGCCTTCCAGCCACTCCCTCTGAAGCCTGCCAACCGCTACACAGGTACCACGCCACATCTTGCCACTTCGGGTGCCCAACCAGGCGCATCAGCATTGGGCGACCCTCGGACATGCCTCCCAGCCACACCCTCTGATACCCGCCACCTGTTACCCAGTCCGCCACCCGCTACCAAGTTATCGCGCCACATCTTGCCACTTCATGCACCCACCACGCATCAGCGCGGGGTGTCCCTCGGACAAGCCTCCCATCCACTCTCTCTGAAGTTCGCCACCCACAACCCAGGGTACGCACCACATCATGCTACTTGAAACCTAAACGACTGCAGAAGAGTTCTTTATATATTACTGTACCTTCTTTGTACTTTGATGTACAGAGAAGAAATCACTATATGTTGTCCACTTATGGAGTACAACAGGATACTTCTCCATCTCACCTCCAGCTCTTTAGTTTTTTGACTTCCAGCTCTTCTTGGAAACCCTATTTTTACGCGAAACACGGAGGATTTTGGCTTTTCAGAGAACTTGCCTGCGCCTCAGTGAAAACGCTCTTGAAACCAAACAGACTGCATAGGAGTACTTTCTATCTTACTGTAACTTCTCTGTACTTTGCTGTACAGAAAAGAAATCTCTGTATGTTGTCCACTAAATGGAGTGAACAGATACCTGTTCATCTCACCTCCAGCTCTTTAGTTTCATGATTTCCAGCACTTCTTGGAAACCCTTGTTTTCACTTGAAACACGGTGGTTTTTGGCCTTTAAGGGGATTTGCCTGCGTTTTCAGCGAAAACACTTTTGTGTTTTCGCTGTGTCCACAGAGACACAATGAAGCTATTACATCTTACTGTAACTTCTCTGTACTTTGCTCTACAGAGGACAAAACTCTGTATGTTGTCCATTAATAAAGTAGAACAAGATAATTGTCTATTTCAACTCCAGGTCTTTAGTTTGATGATTTCAAACACTTCTTGGAAACCCTTGCTTTCATAGAAAATCCTGAGGATGTCGACCTTTCAGGAAATATGCCTGGGTTTTCAGTGAAACTGCTCTTGAAAGCAAACAGAATGCAAAGAGGGTCTTTACATCTTACTGTAACTTCTCTGTACTTTGCTATATAGAAGAAATCTCTGTATGTTTTCTACTTCATGGAGTAGAATTGGATCCCTGTCCATCTCAGCCCCGGCACTTTAGTTCAGGATTCCCAGCACTTCTTGGGAACCTTGTTTTCATGAAAAACAGTGTGAATTTTTGCCTTTCAGTGGACATCCCTACTTTTACAGTGAAAACTCTCTTGAAACCCAACAGACTACAAAGGAGCTCTTTATATTTTACTGTAACTTCTCTGTATTTAACTGTGTAGAGAAGAAATCTCTCTATGTTGTCCACTTAATTGAGCAGAACGGGATACCTCTCCATCTTACCCCCAGCTCTTTTGTTTCATGATTTCCAGCACTTCTTCAAAACCCTTGTTTTAACTAGAAATACGGAGGATTTCGGCCTTTCAGAGTACTTTCCTGCATTTTTGGCGAAAACACTCTTGAAACCAACAGACTGCAAAGGAGCTTTTTATATTTTATTGTAACTTCTCTGTACTTTGCTATACAAGGAAGAAATGTCTGTATGTTGTCAACAAAATGGAGTAGAAATAGATACCTATCAATATCCCCTCCAGCTCTTTAGTTTCATGATTTCCAGCACTTCTAGGAAACCCTTGTTTTTTTTTTTTTTGAAAAACAGTGAGGGTCTCAGCCTTTCAGGGGACTTGCCTCCGTTTTCAACCAAAATGCTCTTGAAACCACACAGACTGCAAAGGAGCTCTTTATATCTTACTGTAACTTCTCTGTACTTTATGTACAGAGAAGAAATCTGTTTGTTGTCCTCTTAATGGAGTAGAACAGGATACTGGTTCATCTCACCTCCAGCTCTTTAGTTTCATGATTTCAGCACTTCTTGGAAAACCTTGTTTTTGTTGGTCACCCAGAGGTTTTGTGCTATTCAGGGGACTTGCTTTCATGTCCTGCAAAAATGCTCTTAAAACCAAACAGACTTCAAAGGAACTCTTTATAATGATGTAACTTCTCAGTGCTTTTCTGGACAGAGAAGAAATCTCTGTATGTTGTCCACTTATTGAGTAAATCAGGATACCTCTCCATCTCAGTACCAGCTCAATTATTTTCATGATTTCCAGCACTTTTTGGAAACCCTTGTTTTCATGCAAAATCCTGAGGATTTTGTCCTTTCAGGAGACTTGGCTCATTTTCAGCTAAAACTCTCTTGAAAACAGACAGTAAAGGAGCTCTTTATAGCTTACTGTAACTTCTCTGTACTTTGCTGTACAGATAAGAAATCTCTGTATGTTGTCCACGTAATGGAATAGAACAGGGTATCTGTCCATCTCACCTCCAGCTCTTTTGTTTCATGATTTCCAGCACTTCTTGGAAACCCTTTTTTTCACTAGAAATATGGAGGATTTTGACCTTTCAGAGTACTTGCCTGAGTTTTCAGTGAAAACTCTCTTGAAACCTAACGACTGCATAATTGTTCTTTATATCTTACTGTAACTTCTCTGTACTTTACTCCACAGAGAAGAAATCTCTGTGTTTTGTCCACATAATGGAGTAGAACAGGATACTTGTCCATTTTACCTCCAGATCTTTAGTTTCATGATTTTCATCACTTCTTGGAAACCCTTGTTTTCATGCGAAATCCTGAGGATTTTGGACTTTCAGGGGACTTGCTTGCCATTTAAGCGAAAAAGCTCTTGAAACCAAACAGACTGCACATGAACTCTTTATATCTTACTGAAACTTCAATGTATTTTGCTTTACAGAGAAGAAATCTCTGTATGTTGTCCATTTAATGAGGTAGAACAGGATACCTGTCCATCTCACCACCAGCTCTTTAGTTTCATGATTTCCAACACTTCTTAAAAACCCTTGCTTTCAGCAAAATGCTGAGGATGTCGGTCTTAGAGGGGACCTGAAGCTGGGGTAGGAATTCACAAAAAGTCAGGTGAGGCTACCTGACTGAGAGCAACCAGAGGCTTCTAATGGTTGCCATAGAAATGTCAGTCCTGGGAGAAAGGGTAGTGCTGCAATTTGCAAGTGAATGGACCCACTCCATTCAGATTAGGTGCACGTTATGTTTGTGGACTTATCTTTTTTGAAGTCTGAGTCTCCCAGGTGGGATTGGCAACCTGAAGCCCACCAGCTCCCACCACGAAACCCATTGTGCAGGGTGAGTCTGGCGTGGACTATGTGTCACCTGCCCAGGCAACTCCAACTCTGCTAAGAGGAGCTGACACCCCACTCGCAACTGGGGGAGGAATTCACACAAGCCAGCTAATGTTACCTTAGTGAGCACAGCCAGAGGCTTCTCCCAGTTGTCACGAACAAGGAGGTCCTGGGAAAAAGGAGAGCGGTGCAATTTGCAGCTGAATGGACCCTAGCCATTCAGGTTAGGTGTGGACTAAGTTTGTGGACTGAGCTTTTCCATGGTCTGAGTCACCCAGGTGGGAAAGGCAACCTGAAGACTACCAGCTCCCACACCGAGGCCCAATGTGCAGGTTGAGTTGCATGTAGACTAAATATCACCTGCCCAGGTAATTCCAATTCTGCTGAGAGGAGCAGCCTCTCCAACAGTAGCTGGGGGAGAAGTTCAAACAAGCCAGCTGAGACTACCTTACTGAGATCATCCAGAAGCTTCTCCCGGTTGTCATGGAAACAGTGGTCCTGGTAGAAAGGGTAGCACTGCAATTTGCAGTGGATGGACCCTGGCTTTCTGGTTAGGATCAGAATGAGTTTGTGGATTGAGCTTTCCATGGTCTAAGTCTCCCAGGTGGGAAACACAACCTGAAGCCTACCAGCTCCTACCCGAATCCCAGTGTTCAGGCTGAGACTCGTGGACTGAGTGTCACCTGCCCAGGGAACTCCAAATCTGCTGACAGGCACCGCCACACACCAGAAGCTGGGGGAGGAGTTCACACAAGCCAGGAGAGGCTACCTTAGTGAGAGCTGCTGGAGTCTTCTCCAGCTTGTCATGAAACAGCGGTCCTGGAGAAAGGGAAGAGCTGAAATTTGCAACTGAATGGACCCTGGCCATTCAGGTTAGGCACGGACTGATTTTGTGAATTGAACTTTTCCGCAGTCCGAGTCTCCCGGGTGGGAAAGACAAACTGAAGTCTACGAGCTCCCACTCTAAAACCCAGTGTGCAGGCTGAGTATCACGTTAACTAAGTGTCACCTGCCCAGGGAAATCCACCTGTGCTTAGAGGAGCCACCACCCCACCAGCAGCCTGTTGAGGATTTCACTCAAGCCAGGTGAGGCTACCTTTACTGAGAGCACCCAGAGGCTTCTCCTGGTTGTCACAGTAATGGCAGTCCAGGTAGAAAGGGTAGCTCTGAAATTTGCAACTGAATGGACCTGGCCATTCAGCTTAGATGCGGACTGAGTTCGTGGACTGAGCTTTTCTGCTGTCTGAGTCTCCCAGGTGGAAAAGGCAACCTGAAGCCCACCAGCTCCCATGCCAAAGCCCAGTGTGCAGGATGAGGCTCGTGTGCAATAGTGTCACCTGCCCAGGGAATTCCAACTCCGCTGAGAGGAGCCGTCACCCCACCAGAGCTGGGGGAGGAGTTCACACATGCCAGTGAGGCTACTTTACTGAAAGCACCCAGAGGCTTCCTCCAGTAGTCACGGAAATGGTCCTTGGAGAAAGTGTAACGCTGCAATTTGCAACTGAATGGACCCTAGTCATTAAGATTAGGCGCAGTTAGAGTATGTGGACTGAGCTTTTCCATGGTCTGAGTCTCCAAGGTGGGAAAGGCAACCTGAAGTCTACCTGATCCCACTCCAAAACCCAGTGTGCAGGCTGAGGCTCACGTGGACTAAGTTTACCTGCCCAGGGAACTCCACCTTTGATTAGAGGAGCTGACACCCCACCAGAGCTGGGGGAGGCGTTCACACAAGTCAGGTGAGGTACCTTATTGAGAGCAACCAGAGGCTTCTCCTGGTTGTCATGGAAATGGTGGTTTATGAGAAAGGGTAAGCTGCAATTTGCTACTGAATGGACCCTGGCTGTTCAGTTAGGCATGGACTGAGTTTTTGGACTGATCTATTCCGCAGTCTGAGTCTCCGAGGTGGGAAAGGAAACCTGAAGCCTACCGGTTCCCTCTCTGAAGCCCAGTGTGCAAACTGAGGCTCACGTGGACTAAGTTTCACCTGCCTAGTGAACTCCAAATCTGCTGTGAACACCACCACCCCACCAGCAGCTGGGGTAGGAGTTCACACATGCAAGGTGAGGTTACCTTACTGAGAACAGCCAGAGGCTTCTCCCGGTTGTCACCGTAACAGCAGTCCTGGGAGAAAGGGTCATGCAACAATTTGCAACTGAATGGACCCTGGCCATTGGGTTAGGCATGACTGAGTTTGTGGACCGAGCATTCCCCGGTCTGTATCTCCCAGGTGGGAAAGGCAACCTGAAGCCTACCAGCTCCCACCCTGAGCCCAGTGTGCAGGCTGAGGCTCACGTGGACTAAGTGTCACCTGCCCAGGGAACTTCCAAGTCCACTGAGAGGAGCTGTCACCCCACCAAAAGCTGGGGGAGGAATTCACACAGCTTGGTGAGGCTACCTGACAGAGAGCAGAAAGAGTCTTCTCCTGGTTGTCATGGAAACAGCGGTCCTGGGAGAATGGGTAGCGCTGCAATTTGCAACTGAATGGACCCTGGATATTCAGGTTAGGCATGGACTGAGTTTGATGACTGAGCCTTTCCACGGTTGAGTCTCAAAGGTGGGAAAGGCAACCTGAAAACTACCAGATCCCTCCCTGAAGCCCAGTGTGGAGGCTGAGGCTCACGTGGACCAAGTATCATCTGCAGAGGGAACTTCACCTTCACTTAGAGGAGCCGCCATCCCATCAGCAGCTGGGGAAAGAGTTCACACAAACCAGGTGAGGCTACCATACTAAGAGCAGCCAGAGGTTTTTCCCTGTTGTCATGTAAACAGCATTCCTGGGAGAAAGGGTAGTGCTGCAATTTGCAACTGAATGAACTCTGGCCATTCTGGTTAGGCACGGACTGAAATTCTGGACTGAGCTTTCCATGGTGTGAGTCTCGCAGGAGGGAAAGGCAACCAGAAACCTACCAGCTCCCACTCCGTTTTCCAGTGAGCAGGCCGAGGTTCATGTGGACTAAGTGTCAACTGTGCACAGAATGCCAACTCTGCTGAGAGAAGCTGCCACCCCACCAGCAGCTGGGGGAGGAGTTGACACAAGCCAGTTGAGGCTACCATACTGAGCAGCCAGAGGCTTTTCCTGGTTGTCATGGAAACGGCGGTCCTGGGAAAAGGGTAGCAGTATATTTTGCAACTGAATGGACCCTGGCCATTCTGGTTAGGCGTGGACTGAATTTCTGGACTGAGCTTTCCACGGTCTGTGTCTCTCCCAGGAGGGAAAGGCAACCTGAAGCCTACCAGCTCCCACCTTGAATCCCAGTGTGTAGACTGAAGCTCGTGTGGACTAATGTCACTTGCCCAGGGAATGCCAACTCCGCTGAGAGGAGTCGCCACTTCACCAGCAGCTTAGGGTGGAGTTCACACAAGCCAGATGAGGCTACCTGACTGAGAGCAGCCAGAGGCTTCTCCAGGTTGTCACTGAAACAGCGGTACTGGGAGAAAGGGTAGCGCTGCAATTTGCAACTGAATGGACCCTGGGCATCAGGTTAGGTGTGGACTGAGTTTGTTGACTGAGCTTTTCCATGGTTGAGTCTCCAAGGTGGGAAAGGCAACCAGAAACCTACCTGCTCCCACCCCATTGTCCAGTGAGCAGGCTGAGGTTCACGTGGACTAAGTGTCACCTGCCCACGAAATGCCAACTCCACTAAGAGGAGCCACCACCCCAACAGCAGTTGGTGAAGGAGTCCACACAAGCCAGGTGAGGCTACATTACGAGAGCAGCCAGAGGCTTCTCCTGGTTGTCATGGAAATGGGGGTCCTGGGAAAAAGAGTAGCACTGCAATTTGCAACTGAATGGACCGTGGCATTTAAGATCAGGTGTAGACAGAGTATGTGGACTGAGCTTTTCCACTGTTGAGTCTCCAAGGTGGGAAAGGCAACCTGAAACCTACCAGGTCCCTCCCCGAAACCCAGTATGCAGGCTGAAGCTCACATGGACTAAGTTTACCTGTCCAGGGAACTCCACCTTTGCTTAAAGGAGCCACCACCCCACCAGCAGCCTGTGGAGGAGTCCACTCAAGCCAAGTGTGGCTACCTTACTGAGAGCACCCAGAGGCTTCTTCCAATTGTCATGGTAACGGAGGTCCTGGGAAAAAGGGTAATTTTGCAATTTGCAAGTGAATGGACCCTGGTCATTCTGGTTAAGCCCGGACTGAGTTTCTGGACTGAGCTTTCTGCAGTCTGAGTCGCCCAGGTGGGAATGGCAACCTGCAGCCTACCAGCTCCCACCCTGAAGCCCAGTGTGCAGGCTGAAGCTTGTGTGGACTAAGTGTCCCCTGCCCAGGGAGCTCCTACACTGCTGAGAGGAGCTGCCACTCTGCTAGTATTTGGGGGAAGAGTTCACACAATCCAGCTGAGGTTACCTGACTGAGAGCAGCCAGAGGCTTCTCGCTGTTGTCACTGTAACAGCAGTCTTGGGAGAAAGTGTAGTGCTGCAATTTGCAACTGAATGGTCCGTGGCCATTCCAGTTAGGTCAGACTGAGTTTGTTGACTGAGCATTCCTCAGTCTGAGTCTCCCAGGTGGGAAAGGCAACCTGAAGCCCACTAGCTCCCACGCCGATGCCCAGTGTGCATGATGAGGCTCACCTGGTCTGGTGTCACCTGCACCACAGGTTCCTTACTCAGAGTAGCCAGAGGCTTCTCCTGGTTGTCACCATAACAGCAGTCCTGGAAGAAAGTGTAGTGCTACAATTTGCATCTGAATGGAACCTGGACATTCTGTTTAGGTTGGACTGAGTTTGTGGACTGATCTCTTCTGAGGTCTGAGTCTCCCGGGTGGGAAAGGCAACCTGAATCCTACCAGCTACAACCCCGAAGTCAAAAGTGCTGGGTCCGTTACGCGAACTGGCACAAACTTAGAAAACAAGTATACTCACTATCAAAAGCACACAGGCAGAGTTAAGCACAACAAGATAGTCTTCAATATGCTTAACACTAGAGCATTAGTCACTCAATACATAGAGCAGATCCAAAAGGAAAACACAGGAAGGAGGAAGAATATAATACTCAAGCAAGCTCTAAGAAAAATAATTCACCACCAATAGATAAACAATCTATAGAAACCAACATGGATGACATGGAAGAAATGCTTCATATGTTAGACAAAGAATTCAGAATCAATGTGACAAAAACACTCAAAGAGGCTAGTATGAGGGGGAAAAAAGGGAACGCAAAAGTGTAGAAGCTTTAATCAAATTAAGAAAGCAGTAGACAAATATAAAAAAGAATGCAGCAAAATGAGAAATATCATTAATGTACAGAAAAATGAAAACTAAACCCTAAATAAGAAGCTGCAGTATATGCAATGTATAAATGCAGCAATAGAACTCAAAAATGCAGGGAAAAACCAAGAAAGCAGATTAGAAGAAAAAGAAGATAGAATCAGCACACTAGAGTATACAGAAGTAGAGAGAACGAAGAAAGAGAAAGAGAGAGAAAAGCAGAGCAAGTAAACAGAAGAAAAAATCAGATATCTGTCAGATAACCTAAAGAAAACAAATATAAGAGTAATTGGAATCCAGAAGTGAAGAGAAAAACATAAGACCTGAAAGGCTCTTCAAGGAAATAATGGAGGAACATTTCCCAAACCTGAAGGAAAAAATGAAAATAGACATACAGGAAGTAAAAAAGACACCAAACTACTATAATGAAAGAAGAAACACAGAAAGATACTTACAAAAAAAAGATACTTACAAAAGCCAAAGATAAAGAAAAAATTATGAGAATTCCAAGAGAGAGGAAAAAAAGATAACCTGCAAAGGAAACCCATCAGACTGACCTCAGATTTCTCAGAAGGGACACTCCAAGCAAGGAGAGAATGGCGTCACTACTTCAAAACAATCCAAGACAAAAAGTGCCAACCAAGAATACTCTACACAACCAAGCTGTCCTTCCCTTATGAAGGAAAACACAGAACCTTCTCAGATAAACAAAGACTACAGAAATTTGCTACCACCAAACCCATCTCCAAGAACTCCTGAAAGAAGCCCTAAGATCGAAACCTGCAGATGAATGAAAAGAATGAACAATAAAAAGAAAAGAAAGAACAAACTAAAACAAAACCCCAAATGACCACCAGGAACCCATTGCTAGACTCTCAAACATCAATAATTACTCTAAATGTGAATGGGTTAAACTCATCAATCAAAAGACACAGAGTTGCAGACCGGATTAAAAGACAGATCCCAACTTTCTGCTGCCTCCAAGAAACACATATGATCCCAAAAGACAAGCATAGATGGTAGGGAAAAGGATGGAAAACAATTCTACAAGCAAATGCCCCCCCAAAAAAGACAGGAATAGCCATACTTATAGCAGACAAAGCAGATTCCAAATAAAAAAGTAACAAAGGATAAAGAATGGTTCAAGGGTCAAGTGTCAACCAACCAAAACGACTTAACAATTATCAACATATACTCACCAAGATTCATAAGACAACTACTAAGAGAACTGAAAACAAATATAGATGAAAACACATATGTAGTAGGAGACGTCAACACCTCACTATCAACAAAGGACAGATCAAAAAAACAAAAACTACACAAGGATACAAAAGCTTTAAAAGAAGACCTAGACAAAATAGACCTAGTAGACATCTACAGGAAGCTACACCCACAAGGAAAAGTATACACCTTCTCAAGTGCACAAGGAACATTCTCTAAAATTGACCTCATACTAGGCCACAAGGCAAACATGAATAAATACACAAAGATTAAAATAATACCAACATTTTAAAAGAACATAATGGTATCAAACTAGAAATCAACAATGAAAAGAAAGCAAAAAGAACACCTAACACTTGGAAACTGAACAACATGCTTCTAAAGGAAGAATGGGTAACTGAAGAAATTAAAGAAGAAATTAAAACCTACTTCAAAACAAACAACAAAGAAGACACAGCATTGCAAAATGTCTGGGATGCAGGAAAAGCATATCTAAGAGGAAGGTTCATAGCAATACAGGCCCATATAAAAACCAAGAAATTCACTAAAAAAAAAAACCTAATCCACCAACTTGAAAAACCAAGCAGAAGACAAGAAATAATAAAAATAAAAGAAGAAATAAATAATCTAGAAACCAAAAAGACTACCCAGAAGATTAACAAAACCAAAAGCTGGTTCTGCGAAAAAATAAATAAAATTGATAAGCCCCTTGCAAAGCTCACAAAGGAAAGAAGAGAGAAAATCCTAGTAAACAGAATCACAAATGCAAGAGGAGAAATTACAACAGACAAAAAAAATACAAAGGATAATAAGAAATTACTATGAACAACTATTTAGAAATAAATACAACAAACTGGATGAGATGGATAGATTTTTATAAAGATACAACTCCCCAAAATTAAACACAGGAGATAAAGAGAAGTTAAATAAACCAATCACCAGCAGTGAAATTGAAGGTGTCATTAAAATGCTACCTAAAAACAAGAGTCCAGGACCTGATGGCGTTACAAATGAATTCTACCAGACATTCAAAGATGAAATAATGCCTGTGCTACTAAAGCTTTTCAAAAAAATTGAGAAAGAATGAAAACTGTGAAACACATTCTATGAAGCAAACATCACACTCATACCAAAACCAATAAGCATAGCTCCAAGAAACAAAACTATAGACCAATTTCCTTAATGAAGACATGCAAAAATCTTACAAAATCCTGGCAAACCGAATTCAACAATGCATAAAAAACATCATTCACCATGACCAAGTGAGACTTATCCCAGGGGCACAAGGATGGTTCAACATCCAGAAATCAATTAACATAATACACCACATCAACAAAGAGAAAAACAAAAACCACATGATAATGTCAATAGATGCAGAGAAAGCATTCGACAAAATCCAGCATCCATTCATGATAAAAGTCCTTGAAGAAATAGGGATTAAAGGAACTTACCTCAACATAATAAAAGCCATCTATGACAAACCTACGGCAAATATCATCCTAAATGGGGAAAAACTAAAGTCAGTTGAGATCTGGAACCAGGCAAGGATGCCCACTCTCCCCATTACTCTTTAACATTGTACTGGAAGTTCTAGTTAGGGTGATAAGGCAAGAGAAAGACATAAAAGGGATACAAATGGGTAAAGAGGAATTGAAGCTAATTATATATGCTGATGACATGATTCTCTATATAGAAAACCCAAAAAAATCCACAGAAAGATTGCTTGAAATAATAAACCAGTTCAATAAGGTAGCTGGATACAAAATCAACACAGAGTGGTTTTCCTGTATGCAAAAAGACAAATAGAAGAAGAAGAAATCAGAAAAACCATCCCATTTACCATTGCTCCAAAAAAAAATTAAATACTTGGAAATAAACCTAACAAAAAACGTGAAAGAATTATACAAAGAAAATTTTAGAATGCTCCTAAAAGAGATAGAAAAAGACATAAGGAAATGGAAAGACATTCCCTGTTCATGGATTGGAAAAATCAATATTATCAAAATGGCCATCCTACCAAAGGCAATCTATAGATTCAATGCAATCCCAATAAATATCCCAATGACATTTTTAAAGAGATAGAACAAAAAATACTGAAATTCATATGGAATAACAAAAGACCTCATATATCAAAAAGCCTCCTGACCAGAAAAAAAGAAAACAGAGGTATTACAATTCCAAACGGAGGTATTACAATTTCAAACTATACTACAAAGCCATAATAATTAAAACAGCATGGCACTGGTACAACAACAGACAATTAGACTGATGGTACAGTTAGACCAATGGTACATTGAGTGCCCTGAAATAAAACCACACATATATAGTCAACTAATCTTTGACAAAGGAGTGAAAAATTTACCTTGGAACAAAGATAGCCTCTTCAATAAATGGTGCTGGGAAAATTGGACTAAGACATGCAACAAAATGACCAACACAACTCCCTTACCCCATGTACAAAAATCAACTCAAAATGGATAAGAGACTTAGAGGTCAGACCTGAAACCATAGCATACATAGAGGAAAACTTGGGCAAAACTCTCCATGAATTACAACTCAGAAATCCCTCTCTGGAAACATCTACAGATGGCAAAAAAAAATGAAGGAAAACATAAACAGATGGGACTACATCAAACTAAAAAGCTTCTGTACAGCAAAAGAGACAACAGAAAAAACTAAAAGATGCCCAACCGAATAGGAAAAAATTTTTGCCCTCCACATGAGTGGCAAGGATTTAATAATGAAGATCCACAAGGAACTCCCACAACTAAACAGAAGCAAAACAAAAAGCTCAATTAAAAATTGGGGAGAAGAACTAAAAAGACACTTCTCCAAAGAGGAAATACAAATGGCCAACAGGCACATGAAAAACTGCTCAACATCACTAGCAATAAGGGAAATGCAAATCAAAACCACAATGAGATACCACCTTACACCAGTAAGAATGGCCCACATCCAAAGAGCAGACAAGAATTGCTGGCGAGGATGTGGAGAGCCAGGAACACTACTACACTGCTGGTGGGAATGTAAACTAGTCCAACCACTATGGAAAGCTGTGTGGAGGACCCTTGAGTTAATGAAAATGGAACTACCATTTGACCCAGCTATTGCTCTCTTGGGAATCTACCCAAAAGAGACCCCAAGGTGGATACAAAGGGACACCTGTGCTTGAATGTTTACTGCAGCACAATTTATAATTGCAAGGACATGGAAGCAACCTAAATGCCCCAAAACAGATGACTGGATTAAAAAAATGTGATATATATACACAATGGAATATTACTCGTCAATTAAAAATGACAAATTCAATGATTTTATAACAACATGGATGTACTTAGAAGAAATCATACTAGCAGAAAAAAGTCAAAAAGAAAAAGAAACCAAATGGTTTCACTAATATATGGGATATAGTGAAAAAGCAAACAAAAGCCTTGAGGAAAAGTCAAAACAAGCTAAGCACCAAACTGAAGCACACAACTTTGAGCAGGAGGGAAAGGGGGGGAATGGAGGGGAGGGTGGGGGGGGTGTAAATCCCTGGGATTACAATGTTGTGAAACATATATAAATAAATAAATAAAATCTATCCATATTCGTCTTGAAGTATGCGGAGTAGTATTCCCAGGAAAAACCTGCTTACAATGAAAAGGTGTTCAGATGCACTCAGACCTGTGGATAGATTCCAGGAAGGCTTTTGCTACAAAGCTAAGATGTCTGTGCAAACTGTAGAGATATGAGAGTCTTGTATGTCACAAGTAAGACTCAAGTCCACAACTCTGTGATTCTGATTTGGAAAATTTCCTTAAAAATTCTGAATTCTGTGGAAACAATTTGCAGTTGAGACCTGGAAGTGTTTGATAGGCAATACGAGGTTGAACCCTTTAGCATGGAAAGAGTTTCAAGGATCCCTAGTTCTGAATAAAGATACCCTCATAGCTTTGAGAAAAAGCAAAGAATTCAGTGTCGACCTAAGGGTTGCCAAAGCTTAGTACGGTTCACTTTGCCTTCTAACCACAGCTTTTGAATTCTGAATTATAGCAATTCTTTGCAAAACCTTGCTTTCTGTCAAGCCCTTCGCATTTTAGGCCTTGACATCAGCAGATATAGGTTCCAAGGAAAAACCCTCTTGTAACCTAAGACATGCTGGAGTCACTGAGGCCACTGACCCACCTATACCCCAGACCACAGTTCAAATTAAACCAGCCCTCCACAGTCCTTGGGCACTGGAATATCCACTCCTCAGTCTTCCTAGCACAAATGGAGGGCTGGATCTCTAACAGGGCCTCCCATCAACCTACCCTCCCTGCTTCAGGGGACCTGCTTGCCCACAGGATCCTACCAGGACTTGTCTCCACATTTTGTAGAAGCCAGAGATCCCCCAGGAACCCCCCATTCCTACATGTGACCCTGGCTGCCTGGACTCCCCAGGCAGGACAAAAAGGATTCCAGAGGCCAAAAGATCCACATGGGGAATTGTGTCCAGTACCAGTAGGGCCCTGCCATTGGGATCTGGCTTCTGACTAAATTGGAGAGTTGTCTGGGCACCAACTGCTGGGACCTGTGCCTCCTTTCTATGAGAGAAGTTAGTCTCCAGGATACTCCCAAGCAGCCAGGATGCATGCTTTACAAAATGGTGAATGGGCAGTTTGGTGTCTATCCCACCAGAGCCTCCCCCCACACATCAGCTTGCATATCCACTGGGTTGAATTAAGCAGATCCATCTCCAGTCACAATGAGGGAATTAAGGGACGAATGCACTCAAGAGAAAACAAGAGTCCTGGAAAGTCAGCATTTTAATGGGCAGTCACCTGAGACCTGTGGTCACAAAGTGGCCCTTGAGCTCCCAACGGTTCCCAGTGAGTCTTTTCTCACATTTTCTAAGGTGGTGACTAGTCAGCTCTTGGAAGGCAAACAAAACAGTCAAACTCTGGGACCTTTCTTGGACTGTTTAGCTCTCACTAGGAATCAGGGTTCTCAGAGGTGAGAGATAGAGGCGCATCTGGGAGGTAGGGAGGTGGCCAGGAGAACAGCAGGAAAGGTGTTTTCTGACTCAGAAGAGAAGGTGAAGGGTTTTATTTTGGTGGAAGGGGGAGAAAGTAACGTGTCAGGTGAAATGTCTGTTTAGGAGGAACAAGAACAGGAAAAAATGGAGTGGACACAGAGGAGGCTGTAGGGTTGGAGTGTGCAGTGATGACATGAGATGAGATTCATGGATGCATGGATGATGGCTAGTGGGTGGACTCCAGGTTGGAAGGGAGGAACTGCTGCCCAGGAAATGTGAAAACACCATGGCCCTTCAGGCTGGAGCTTCCATAAGAATTCTGTTCTGAGTGTTCCCTCCAGGCCTGCCTCAGAGTTCCCCAGAGCCTCTCTAGGACTTAGGGTGAGGGTTTTACTAATTTCAATAAAGGGAGTTCATTAGATACTCCAATCATCCTGCTAAGATGTAATTACTGAGCTTACATTTACATTAATAATTAAAATGTTTAGGCCGGGCATGGTGGCTCGTGCCTGTAAGCTTCAGCCTATGAAGCGGCCGGGGCTAGGGATCACATTTTGAGTCCTGCCTGGGGCACGTAGCAAGATTTAGTTCCAAAAAAATAGCTGGGCGTGGTGGTGCGTGCCTGTAATCCCAGCTACCTGGGAAGCTGAGGCTGGAGATTGCTTGAGTCTGTGGTACCCCGGGCAATGAGAGCCTGCAGTTCCACTGGCAAAAATAGCGAGACCTAGTCTCAAAAATAAATAAATAGTCCAGCCCCTGGGAGGGAACCCCTCGCCACATGCCACCCCCGCTGCCCCTGGGAGCCAAGCCCTGCCTCCACGTTCCTCCAGAGACCCGCCCATCTGGACGACCCTCAGGTACATAGCTGCTGAAGGTCATAGGCGCTGGCTCCAGACCCTGGGAGGGACCCCCTCGCCACACGCCACCTCCGCCGCCCCTGGGAGCCACCCCCCTCGCCGCCCGCCACCCCCCGCGGCCCCTGGGAGCCAAGCCCCGCCTCCACGTTCCTCCGGAGACCCGCCCAT
>PVHY01018121.1:0-21446 GCA_004024945.1 Uropsilus gracilis
TAGGTGTATCTAACAATATAACTTTTCTAGAAGCATCCTGAAGCAATTCCTTACTTTGCCACTGAGAATTAACACATCAACTTAAGTATTTTAACTAACAATATAACTTCCTAAAAGTATTCCAAAGCAATCTTTTACTTTGTTACTGAGACTTGACAGATCAACTTAAACATTTTAACTAACAATATAACTTCCTAAAGTATTCCAAAGCAATCTTTTACTTTGTTACTGAGACTTGACAGATCAACAGGTTGCAGATTTATCCTAAGTGTAACTAAAACGTTTTGACTAGCAATATAACTTCCCTTCACCAAGGTAAATTGGATTTGCTTAGAAACTTTATAGGAAAATACTTTGACCACAGGACTGCTCAGAATTATTTATTAAATTAGAGGGCCATCTCGAAAACTCCCTTGCCTGGAGTCTGAGGACAGCACCCTTTATGAAGGTTAGTTCTCAGAAACACCCCTCCTGTGGGGACAGAGAGCTACGCCCGCGATTGCCGTTACCTCATGGGTGCTTCCACCGCATGGGTACTACATCGCATAGGTCCCTCATTGTTGAGTCAGCTCCCACAGCTGTGGGACCACTGCCATTAGAGAAGCCTCTTCTTTTTGAGTCTGGGTCTTGCTATTTTTGCCCGTGGAGCCGCAGGCTACTGTTGCCCGAGGTACCACAGACTCAAGCAATCCCCTGCCTCAGCTTCCCATGTAGCTGGGATTACAGGCGTGCGCCACCACGCCCAGCTATTTGGGGCTAGGTCTCGCTGTGTTGTCCCGAGCAGGACTCAGGCCGCATTCCCTAGCCCCGACTGCTTTGCAGGCTGATGATTACAGGCACGAGCCACGATGCCCGGCTTTCCGTGGTATCTTCCCTCTAAACAGAGAGGGTGTGCAGTGCCCTTGTTGACATGTTCTCTGTGCCAAGATTTTGCTCAAATCTCCTCGGTGACTTTGTAGGCGTCATATTTTATTGGTTCTCCCAGTTCACTGCGTGTGGTGCTCGCCTTGTTCCCCTTGAGTCCTGCCCGGGTGGCACATGTTAAGGGACGTTCCACCAGTATCTCACTGGTTTGGTTTCTATGGCTGGATATTGTCTTAAGGTATCACTCCTGATTAGAGCTCTTGCGTTGAAGGCAAACCCAGGGGAGACTGTGGCGGGCATACCGCCCGACACCCCCCCCCCCACGCCGCACAACCAGCCCTGTAATGTCAAAGGGCTCAGATGTGCGGTGCTGCCCGCCGCCGGCCCAGCCCGGCCTCCTTCTGGCCGGAGCCTCGGCCCCACCACGCCTGACCTGGGGGAAGCGCGAGGGACCGCTAGCACGGACGCCGGTGGCCACGCCATGGTGGCGTGGCCGCGGGGTGCGCGGGCACACAGGCCTGCGCGAACCCTGGGCGCTGCGGAACCTGAGCCTGGGACGGGTCTCGCCTCACCCCCTCCTGTAGGCGGGGCCCGACCGGTGCGCCCAGGGCGGGGCGGCTGCTGTCATGGCCGCCAGGTGCGCGACCCCCTTCACCGGGGGATTTTAAGATGACCAAGGGGCCAGTTTTCTAAACTTTGATTCTTCATTTTACCATTTTTCTTTGTTTGCACATGTACCACGTGAGGTGTTATGTCTCCCGCTCTGACCACTCTAGTCTCTGGCAATTGGCTTGTGTACTCAAACTTTTCAATTTTGTTTAAAAGAAGAGCTTAAGAAAGACTAAAAGATACCTTTTCTATGCCACCTGTAGCTTCTTTTAAAAGATGTGTTAAAACTTAGTTTAGTATAGTAAGAACTCAAGGATGATAAATTTGTGGTATTTGATTCACTATTGCAAATACTTCCAAGGTAATTTTATAATTCTTCCAAGGCCCGGTATAGTTGTGCGTGCCTGTAAGCGACAGCCTAGGAAGCCGCGGCCAGGACTAGGCATTGTGGTTTGAGTCCCGCCGGGGGCACGTAGTGAGACCTAGTTCCAAAAATATATATGTGGTGGCAGGCGCCTATAATTGCAGCTACCTGGGAAGCTGAGGCTGAGGATTGCTTGAGTTTGTGGTACCCCGGGCAACATCCAATGGCAAAAATAGCGAGACCTAGTCTCAAAAGAAAAAAAAAATTTCTTTCATTGTCTTATTACCTTGGTCTTTTAAAAATCACAATTGAGAATTATTGGTCAATAGTGATGAACTAATTGTGAAAACAAAGAAAAAGCAAATTATTTTAAGATTTAAGGAAAATAAGATCACTATTAAGATCCTATAACTAACCTTGGATTCTATAAGGGTCCAGGGGACTCAGATGGTAACTGCAATTAGAGTGAAGCTCAGCTGATTAAAAATAAAAAAGGGGAAACTTTCATTTTTTTGAAAGACCTCTAAGATAAAACAAGCCAGTCTTTTCAGAGAAAGAGTGAAAAATCGATAAAAAAATAAATTCTTACCAATAGAACTGCCCAAAATTGAAATTCAAAATCCAAAAATGAGTTCCGTGGACACTGACATTATACCATGGGTTAAATTTTGTAACAGTTTTATGAGATAGAAGCCCTTAGAGCCTAACCACAGAATGGTGGCCATGAGAGGGGAAGAGGTAGGGAGGTGGGTGAAACAAGTCCAGGGGGGTCAACTGGGTGGTGGAGGTGGGTGGAAACTAGGCAGTAGTTATGGGCCTGGCATCCAGGTATGCAGCTGTACCCCTGAAACTTCTTTAGTGTAGTCAGTATGTAAAGTAATCAATGTTACCATGATTAAATTATACTTACAAAAAGGTAGACATACCATTTCTCTTCTAATTAAAGGTATATATATATGTATAAATATTATATACATGTAGTTAGTTAACTTTGTGCTACTCTGAGCCATAGTTCCTGAAATTCATGCTCTCTCTGATGTCCTCTTGAATCTGGGCTGTTCTAGGTCAACTCATTTTTTTTTTAAATTTTGGAGAGTAGGTCTTGCTATGCTGCCTGGGGTTCTACAGGTTCAAGTTGCCTGAGGTACTCAAGAAATCCCCAAGCTCAGCCTCCCAGGTAGCTGGGTGCCACAGCACCTAGCTGCTTTTTTGAGACCAGGGCTCGCTATGTTGCCAGGGGTAGTCTCAAACCCGTGAACTCAAGAGATCCCAAGCCTCTTGCCTCCCAGCGCTTGGACAATAGGCGCGCACCACCACGCCCAACTTCTAGGTCAATTCAATTTAACCAGTAGAATTCAGAAACAATAGCACTGTGCATCCTCCAGACTTAAGTCTTGAAAAGCCCTACCCACTTTCTGGGGGAAACCAGCTGCTGGTACTATATCTGCCCTGAGATGTCCATGCTGTCATCCGTTGTCTTCCACATGGCCTCTCCACAAGCCCAGCCTAGCCACATGGAGAGGCCGTGTGGTGCAGAACCAAACGCTTGGCCAACAGCCCCTCAGCTGACCTTCCAACCCACAGTGACAGCAACTTCCCTAGTGAGAGTGAGGCCACCTTGGAAAGAGATCTT
Source organism: Uropsilus gracilis (assembly GCA_004024945.1). NCBI lineage: Eukaryota > Metazoa > Chordata > Mammalia > Eulipotyphla > Talpidae > Uropsilus > Uropsilus gracilis. Next base: position 3,471 of record PVHY01018121.1, read on the forward strand.
CTTGCCATAGAGTCACCACCCCAGTTGACGCCCTGTGGAGCAGTGACAAGCTGTTCATGCCACTTCCAACTGTAGGGCTGTGAGGAAATAGCTTTTCAAGCTGCTATTTGAAGGGGATAATTTGTTAAGTGGCAAGAAACAACTGAAACATGGTCCTGACTGAGGCTTTCCTTTTTCCATCTATGACATGAGTGGTTGGAGAAGATAATCTCGACGTTTTCTAATCTATCTGAGTCTGGTGCCTCCTTTGTTCCACTACTGTTCAGCCTCACCAGCAGCCCTGTGTGGTCCGATAGAAAAATCTATAGGAAAAATCTGTAGGACCAATCTGATACCGATTTATGATTGATCTTATTGAAACTGCTCTTTTTCTCTTTCATCCAAATCATTAAATGTGATGCTGTCTTCCACTACGCTGATTAGATTCACTTATTCATAACTTGTCTTGGACTTCATTTCTTTCAGCACTCTCACAGCTGCATTCTCACAGCTGGACTGGTGATTCACTGGCTTTTTTTGGCCCTCAGATAACTCTCCTGGCATTGTTTCTGGGATTCAGAATTCTAAAACTCTGCTTTCCCACCATTTCGCTGTTTCTGGCTCAGGCATACCCCAAGACATAGCATGCCCATTCCTGTGAGTTTCTTGTGATGAATATGTGCTATTAGAAAGTTAATGAGAAAAATATTTCTTCTTTTTGGTGAAGTCTTGGCTCAGAATATTCCTGAAGCAATCACCCTCAATTAATTATGCCTCAAGACTTCTATGATAGGGAGATGAAACCAGTAACTCTTTTTTCACATCACCCTGAATTCATGTCTCAGGATCTTCTTGCACATCTGTTCTTCTTAAGCTGCACTCATTCCAGAGGGGATGTGTCTCCTTGTAAGTATTGTCTGGCCAGTTTTGAAGGACCTTCCCACGTGGAGAATATTAAAGCAGTTGATTCTCAGCATTTAAAAAGCTACTTTCAGTTTTAGCCACTTGTGACCATCTGTTCATTCACTTCGGAAAGAGCTCCAAACACAGCCTTGCATCCTCATGAGTCATCCGAACAGGTTCACTGGAGCGGCGTATGTGATGACCCATAACCTCAGGCTCCCAGGATTTCAAAGTGCTTTAGAAAAGAATTACATGCCCTGTTAGGACCCATTTCTCCTGGCTTGTAGACAGAATATGTAGGAGGTGAGCATGTCATCTGACACAAGAGCAAACAGAGAGTTGATCTGTGGGGCAGGTAGGCCATACAGTCAGCACAAGCTTCCATGATGCAAAGCAACTAGTTCCAGGGCAGGAGGCCTCTGCTTCTCTCCACGAGCATGCTCAGGCTATAAGAACTTAGTTCAGTGTTGCTTAAATATCTGTCTGACACATCCTGGGGAGAAGATGATTTACCAGGTATTAAGCTTTCCTCTTGCACTGGACTTTGTTTTTCCTTCCTACCCAACACCTCTTCTTCGTAGGAACTGCCCCTCTTCTACTTCCTGCGGTTCCGCTGGGCTGCATTTGCCAGGGCCTCATTCATGGGGCCATAGTAATGTTACCTGATCCAGGTAACCAGATTACCATTTCTAGAAAAAATAGTTGGTTCAGGAATGGCCAGTAACCCAAGGATGGCTAGAGACCTTCGTTGAACTGACAGATGAGTGGTGGTAGGGAGAGAGGCGTCCTTCTCTGGAAGTTGCTAGATTAGGATGTACCATGGAGCTGCACATAGTAATTTAAGGAGAAAAGTGACAAATAAGAGCAGAGTGGGGACACAGAAAATGAAAGGTGACAATATTGATCTGGTTCCTGGATACGGGTGCGTTTCAATTCCGACAACCTAGCCTTTGGTTTTTTGTTTTTTTTTTTTTTTTGTTTGTTTGTTTTTTTTTTTTGAAACTGGGTCTTGCTCTTTTTGCCCATGGAACCGCAGGCTCTTGTTGCCCAGGGTACCACAGACTCAAGCCATCCCCAGCCTCAGCTTCCCAGGTAGCTGGGATTACAGGCATGCGCCACCACACCCAGCTATTTTTTGGAACTAGGTCTCACTATACGGGCCCCAGGCGGGACTCGAACCGCGATCCCTAGCCCCTGCCGCTTCATAGGCTGAAGCTTACAGGCATGAGCCACCGTGCCCGGCGCCTTTGGTTTTTGGTCTAGATCCATTTCAATTGTATCTGTCTCACATTTTGATCAGGAGTCATAATTAATAGCCACCTGTTATTTAAGGAAAATTTATGCAAACTTAAAAATAGTGTACCTGCCCAGCATGGTGGCATATGCCTGTAAGGAACAGCCTAGGAAGTCGCGGCGGGGACCAGGGATTGCAGTTCAAGTCCCGTTCAGGGCAATGTAGTGAGACCTAGTTCTAAAAAAAAAAATAGCTGGGCATGGTGGTGTGCTCCTGTAATCCAGCTACCTGGGAAGCTGAGGCTTGGGGATTGCTTGAGTCTGTAGTACCACGGGCAATGTGCATCTGTGGTTCCACAGGCAAAAATAGCGAGACCTAGTCTGTAATCCCAGCTACCTGGGACGCTGAGGCTAGGGATCGCTTGAGGCTGAGACTAGGGATCAGGACTACCTCTGGTGACACAGCAAGACCTAGTCTCAAAAAAAAAAAAAGAAGTGTACTTACCCATCAAGCCCACCACTATATCTAAAGAGAAAGAAAGCATTATGTCAAAGACAAAGACATAGTCACACTCTTTTGCCCTTGCAGCAGCATTCACAACAGCTGAGATGATGGAAACCACCTAGATGACTGTCCATGGATGGATGCATCAAGGAAATGTGGTATCCACCTATATGATTATAGCTATCTCTCTATATATCACAACGGAATTTCCTTTAACCTTAAAAAGGACTCCGGGCCGGGCATGGTGGCTCGTACCTGTAAGCTTCAGCCTATGAAGCGGCTGGGGCTAGGGATCGCGGTTCGAGTCCCACCTGGGGCCTGTAGTGAGACCTAGTTCCCAAAAAATAGCTGGGCATGATGGTGTGTGCCTGTAATCCCAGCTACCTGGGAAGCTGAGGCTGGGGATTGCTTGAGTCTGTGGTAACCCGGGTAACGTGAAACTGCAGTTCTATGGGCAAAAATAGTGAGACCTTGTCCCCCCCCCCAAAAAAAAGGACTTCCTGTTGTTTGTGACAACATGGGCAAAGTTGGAGGGCATTATGCTAATTAAAGTAAGTCGATGGGGAAAGACGAACACTATATGACATCACCTACGTGTGGAATCTGAAAAAAAAAAGTTGAATTCATGGACATGGAGCATAGAAAAGTTATTGCCAGGGGTTGGGAGTGTGGAGGTGGGGAACCAGGAAGAGGTAGGTAAAACTTGGAGATGCAGATGACAGTTGTTGAAACTTTAGAACAGACTTTTCATTTAAGTTGGTAATTTTTCAGAAGGTGAGAGGCTAAGCTGGAAGTGGTTTCCTTAGTCCAGACAGGCAGAGCCTTGTTTGACAAGAGTTCCTGTTGCAGTTCTTTTTTTCAAAAAATGTATTGCTACCTACTGGAAGGCTTTAGTCCAAGGAATATAGTTTTAGTTTCATTCTGGCCTGAAACATTAGAAATGCACCACCCAGGCCGGGCATGGTGGCTCGTGCCTGTAAGCTTCAGCCTATGAAGCGGCTGGAGCTAGGGATTGCAGTTTGAGTCCCGCCTGGGGCCCGTAGCGAGACCTATTTCCAAAAAAAGTAGCTGGGTGTGGTGGTGCGCACCTGTAATCCCAGCTACCTGGGAAGCTGAGGCTGGGGATGGCTTGAGTCCGTGGTACCCCAGGCAATGAGAGCCTGTGGTTCCATGGGCAAAAATAGACCTAGTCTTTAAAAAAAAAAAAAAAAAGGACCACCCAGAAATGGCTGGAATGAAGGAGCTCGGACCAATGGGCATCCCTAGAAAGGCCTGGGGGGAAGTCAAGATGGAGGTCCAGATGTGCTGGAACTTGAGGGTGCGATGATTCCATTGAGAGTCAATTACTTTCTGATGGGTGTGTCAGGAGCAATGAGAAGGATGTTTCAAACAGATGCTCAGAAAACTTGTTTTTAGTTTACCTTTAGAACTTTTTAATTTTTTTTTTTTTTTTTTTGAGAGTAGGTCTAGCTATTTTTGTTCGGGGAACCACAGGCTTATGTTGCCCGGGGTATCATGGACTCAAGCAACCCCCAGCCTCAGCTTCCCAGGTAGCTGGGATTACAGGTGCACACCACCACACCCAACTATTTGTTTTGGAACTAGGACCGCGGCTTCCTAGGCTGCCGTTTACAGGTATGCGCCACCATGCCTGGCGAACTTTTTGATTTTTAAATTAAAAAAAATTTTTAATTCTTAAGACACTAGGTCTCAAAAAGAAAAGACAGAAACCAAATGATTTCACTATTATATGGGACATGGGAAAGATAAAAAGCCATGAAGAAAAGTCAAAACAAGTCAGCAACCAAATTAAAGTACATAACTCATGGGGGGAGGGGAGACAGGTTGGGAATGGGGGGGGTGAACCCCAGAGATCACAAAGATGTGAAATTTATATATAAATAAATTATTTAATATTAAAAAAAAGAGAGACTGAGTCTCACTATGTGGGCCGGGGTTGCCTTGAACCCACGGATTCAAGTGATCCCCAGCCTCAGCCTCCCAGGTAACTGGGATTACAGGTGTGCACCCCCATGCCTGGTCTAGAACTTTTATCTTTACAAAGAACATTGGCACAATCCTACAAAACTTAGTATGTCTCCTCCTGCTCCTATTTCTGGCTTTCTTACCTGTTTAACTTGAATTTTGTCCATTTTGATTAGGGAGCTTCAGTATAAACTGTTTATTTTTTCACAGATTAAAGCCACTTGTCTTAAGGTGTCTAAAAGGGCAATTGATTTTCTCATTAATGTTTATAGCCTCAGTGCCCCTGACTGGCCCTGGCCAGGTTTAGTAAAGTCTGGAAGATGATGCAACTCATGAACTAGACAGCCGATACAGACTTAAAAAATGAGGAAGTTGTTAGTTCACAGAGGAAGAGTTTGGGGAATGGTGGATCCAGTGGTTTCAGTATGTCATTGCCGTGTAACCACCCCATCCTCATCGCCAGTTGAAAAGGTAACAGCGTATTCATGGTGCCAATTGTAGGGGCAAGCATCAGGTTCACTAGTCTGCAGAGGTTCTTTATTTATCTTTATTCTTTATTTATTTTGAGACTAGGTCTCGCTATGTTGCCTGGGGTAGTCCCAATTCCGTGGACTCAAGCGATCCCCAGCCTCAGCCTCCCAGGTAGCTGGGATTACAGCCACCTGCCACTGGGCCTACCTGCTTTTTTCGAGACCCAGGTCTTGCTATGTTGCCCGGGGTAGTCTCAAACCCACAAACTCAAGCGATCCCAGGCCTCTTGCCTCCCAGAGCTTGGACTACCACCATGCCTGGCTTGATCCTGATTTTTAATTTTTATTTTATTAATTTTATTTGGGTGTTTCCCCACTCCCTTGTCCGCCCCTCTCCCTCTGGTCACTCCATCTCTTCTTTCACTGCCAGTTATGGTCAGTTTTTAGTCCATTAGATTCTTCCTCTTCTTTCCTGGAGCCATGTTCTTTTGCCAGGTGTAGACGTGTTTTCCTGGGACACAGCGGCCTGTGTTAGTTTTCCAGGTGTATCTTTGTTGCGGGCAGCCAGTTCCTGCATGTTTGGATCCTTTCAGTGCCTCCTCCCTCTTACCGATCTTTTGTTCTGACCCAGTTTCTGTCCATTTTGCCTCTTCTTGGCTTTATAGTTCAGTTTCTGACATTGGGAGCATTTCTCCCAACTGATGTTGGTGTAAAGTTTCCTTTTCCTTTTTTTTTTTTTTTTTTTTTTTGAGGTCTTGCTATTTTGCTCAGGGAACCACAGGCTCATGTTGCCAGGGGTACTACAGACTCAAGCAATCCCCAGCCTCAGCCTCCCAGGTAGCTGGGATGACAGGCACGCGTCACCACACGTGCTATTTTTTTTGAACTAGGTCTTGTTTTGTTGCCCCGGGTGGGTCTCGAACCAAAACCCCCAGTCCCAGCCACGACTCCATAGGCTGTTTCTTACAGGTACACACCACCGTGCTTGGCCTGTAAAAAGTCTCTTGATCAGGAGAGACACTGGCAGCCTTTGGTCCCATTCATCACGGGGCCACTGCCTGTCTCTGTGGCTTTCCTCTCCCCATGAGATGGGAGGGTGCCAAGCTCGCCCTGAAGGCATCTCTGAACTGGAGATTCCATTCTCATCTGTGGACACCTCGGTGGCTGTGCTTCTGAGACAGTTTGTCTCTATAGTTAGTCTCACAGCCCTGTGTCTCGTGGGTCTGGCACGTTCGTTTGTACTGGGGCTTTACGTCTCTCTCCTAGCTTCCATCTTCATGTATATCACCCACTGAATTAGTGATTTAGTTGTTTCTGGGGAGGACTGACCCCCCTCCCGACCCACCTGCTGCCCTTCACCACCCCCGCTCCCCCCATTAGCCTGCATGTCCGGTGATCCCCCAGTCTGGGGGTGCTTCTTGGGAGAGCTGAGCCTCCGGGGACGTGGTTGGCCCAGTCCCCAAGAGGATTGGGTACATAGGTTCTTTATTAGTTCTAGCAGTTGTGCAGACATACCAAGCAGGGCAGGGCCAGGGTGGGCAGTGGGGGAGGGGGTGGCAGAGGGAGAGGTTGGGAGGCAGATGAGTCCCCCAGCTCCCCAGGAATCCTCACTCTTTCTCCGGGCTCTCTCTCTGGCATTCTCAGTTTTCTCTGATCTTGTGCGCCTGCTTCTGCTTTCTGTGCCCCTTTATCCCCTCTCTCCTAGACCCAGGTGTGCACATACTCACATGCCCACACCCACACCCACTGGACTGCGCCATCTTGGGGAAGATGCTCTACACAGGTGCTGGTCCTTACAGGCCAGTGGAGGGAAAATCATTTACCTCACAGTCATCAAAGACAGAGGTTCCTTATAGTCATCTCTTCTGTTTTAACCCTCAGACTGGCTCTTCTTGTGGTTGGAGGGTGGGTGTGGAGCAGTCTGGCTGGTTGCTACTTGGAGTGTGACTGGGGGTGCAGAGAAGGCAGAGTGGGATGCAGAGAGACTTTCTTTCTTTCTTTCTTTCTTTCTTTCTTTCTTTCTTTCTTTCTTTCTTTCTTTCTTTCTTTCTTTCTTTCTTTCTTTCTTTCTTTCTTTCTTTCTTTCTTCCTTCCTTCCTTTCTTTCTTCCTTTCTTCTTTTTTAGAGACTAGGTCTTACTATGTTACCCGGGGTTGTCTTGAACCCGAAGATTCGAGTGATCCCTAGCCTCAGCCTCCCAGGTAGCTAGGATTACAGGTGTGTGCCACCACACCCAGCTGAACTTATTTCTTAGGAGCGATGAAAAGCTTGCCCAGAAGCATCTAGAAAACCACTTTTCATAGCCTACTAGCTAGAATTGCATCACAGGCTATTGCCTCTTGAGACTTTTATTGACTGAATAATTCTTGCTGTGGGGCCATCCTGTGCATTCTATGGTGTTTAGTGCATCCCTGGTCCTTGGACCTCTACATTCGTACCGATAGCATCCTCCCACCAGACATTCTGAAACAACCAAAATGTCTCCAGATAGTGCCAAATATTCCCAGAGAGGTCAAATTACCCTGATTCAAAACCCCTCCTTATATAATTTAAGATTTTCCCCAAGCTGAGGGTGGTTCTGCTTCACGTAGAGCAGGAAGGATATATATACTGGAGCCAATCACCATGGAAGGTAGTGAGTCTGGTTAGATAACCGTGTGCGCTGTGCTTGTTGAACACACAGACACAGCAGGTTCAATGTGCAATTAAAATCTTTAGTTTTATACTCTGGTTTCTCGTCAGATCGTATAAATCTTTCGCCTTTTAAAATCTTTAGTTTTCCTCTCTTTCACATGTTGTTAAAATGTCAATTTCTGAAGCTGGGCACAGTGGCCTATAAGCTTCAGCCTATGAAGTAGCTGGGGCTAGGGATTGCGGTTGCATCCTGCTCAGGGCAACAGAGTGAGACCTAGTTCCAAAAAAATAGCTGGATGTGGTGGCGTGTGCCTGTAATCCTAGCTACTTGGGAAGCTGAGGCTGGGGATCGCTTGAGTCCGTGGTACCCCGGGAAACGTGAGCCTGCGGTTTCATGGGTAAAAATAGCGAGACCTAGTCTCAAAAAAAAAAAAAAGTCAATTTCTGCACAGTTTCAGTGACACTAGAAACATTTATATTAGAGAGATTGATTCTTAACTCATGGTAGTTTCTGACAAAAGTAAAACTGAATCAGGTTTTTTTTTTTTTTTTTTTTGAGACTAGGTCTTGTTATTTTTGCCCGTGGAACCACAGGCTCATGTTACCCAGGGTACCACAGACTCAAGCAACCCCTAGCCTCAGCTTTCCAGGTAGCTGGGATTACAGGCACATGCCATCATACTAATTTTTTGGGAGTAGGTCTCACTATGTTGCTCCAGGCAGTCTCGAACCGAGATCCCTGGTCCCCACAACAGCTTCCTAGGCTGCCGCTTATAGGCACGCGCCACCGTGCTTGGCCAGAATCAGGTTTCTTTAAGACAAGTTACAGTGCCGGGGACGGTGGCTCGTGCTTGTAAGCTTCAGCCTATGAAGCGGCCGGGGCTAGGGATCGCGGTTCGATACCCACCTGGGGCCCGTAGCGAGACCTAGTTCCAAAAAAATAGCTGGGCATGGTGGCGCGCGCCTGTCATCCCAGCTACCTGGGAAGCTGAGGCTGGGGATGGCTTGAATCTGGGGTATCCCAGGCAACGAGAGCCTGTGGTTCCACAGGCAAAAATAGCAAGACCTAGTCTCCAAAAAAAAAAAAAAAAGTTACAGAAACCCATCCAAATCACTTATGCAATAATAGAACTCATTGGCTCATAATAGCACTCTTAGCCAAATTTTACCCAGTGAGTCCTCTGTAATAGGAATGGCTCTAGCTGCTTTCCAAATGTGAAAATAGAATTCTCATGAAAAACCACGGAAATCTTTAATATTAGTTCCACAAGGAAGCTAAAGCATAGGGAGATTAAGTAACTAGTAACCAATCAATAAAAGGTCAGTGTGGAGGGTGAGTGAGTGAGTCAGGCTTTTTCCTCCATGAGCCTGTACACCCAGCACCTGGGGGCTGTGTGTTCCCTGTGATGAGTGTGGCCCAGTGGATGTGCGCATGTGTGTGTACACCTGGGCCTAGGAGAGAGGGGATAAAGGAGTGCAGAGAGAACACAAGAGCGTGAGTGTGGATGAGAGAGCATAGGAGAATGTCAGAGAGAGAAAGAGAGAGAGAGGGAGAGAGAGAACCCAGGGAAAGAGTGTGAAGATTACTGGGGAGTCTGGGGGGCTCATCTGCCCCCTGGCCCCCTGGCCCTGGCCCTGATCCAGCCCTGTCTGGTGTGTCTGGGAACTGCTAGAACTAGTAAAGACCCTGTGCAGATAGGAGAGCCTGATGCTTACAAGTGCCACTGGAAGCTGGGCATGGTGGCTCGTGCCTGTAAGCTTCAGCCTATGAAGTGGCTGGGGCTAGGCATCGCGGTTCGAGTCCCGCTCGGGGCAACACAGTGAGACCTAGTCTCCCAAAATAGCTGGGTGTGGTGGTGTGTGCCTGTAATCCCAGCTACCTGGGAAGCTGAGGCGGGTATTGCTTGAGTTCGTGGTACCCTGGGCAACGTGAGCCTGCAGTTCCACAGGCAAAAATAGTGAGGTCTAGTAATAGACAAGGGAGATTTCACTTTTCTTGGGAAAAGTGAAAATTGGCATAGCCTTTTAATAAAGGTAGAGAAGGAAAACATATTTCCTCTTTCCGTGTCGTCTGCATGCAGGTTGTATGCGGGCAAAGTCTTTGGGTACAAAGGTGGCACTCTCCTCATTGGACAGGTCCCCAGCAATTTCCCCCGCAGATGCATGCATGGCCCTGCTGTGGCTGGTGCAGGAGAGAGTTTGATACCAGCAGCAAAGCCCTTGGAGCTGACATTCTGACTTTGAGTCCACGTGGAGAAGCTCAACTCATGAGTCTGGACTCCTCGTCCTCTTGCAGTGAGTGTCTTCTAAAGGGTCTCTGTGCCTTTGCCTGCAACTTGTCCCCAAATGAACTTCAAGGCATCATATGCAATCTTTCAGGCAAGAGAGCTCCAAGAGTTGCTGCTCAGAGAAGACAATTAAATGTCTGCAAGAAGCCGCAAACCTATTATTTTCAACCCCCAACACAACCCATGGGAACTTCAAACCCACACTCATGGGTTGTAGACTGAGAAAAAAAATCAGTCTCCCAAGAAGAACATCGTCTCCAACATCAACTTCATAGGAGGCTGCAGGAGACAGTGGAGGCAAAGTCATCTCCCAGATAACAATCAGGGGTGAGTATGTGACCCAACCAAGGAATTAACTCTCTGCAGGGAAGAGATTCATCCCTGAACTTGCAAGCTGCTATGGACCAGGAACTATGTATTTCCCATCCTTCTCTTTTCTGGCTCAGAGTTGTTGCTGTGGTTATCTTGTCTGTGCCAGATCCCTGCATAGTGCATGTCTGAGCTCGTGAGCCACTGCTCCAAAAGGCTCCCCATTCAAGCTTGGTGTGAGGCCCACCCCTCTCAGAGATCTCGGGTGGCTATGGTAGCTGTGGGATGTTGGGTCCCCTGGGAAAGAGGTGAAGCTATCTCATCCCTTGTGAAACTACTTAATTCTTTCATTGTAGCTCAAAAGCAGCCACGGACAATACTTATTCTTGGCCTGTGTGTCAATAAGATTTTATTTATAAAAAGAAGCAACCAGCCTACTGACTATATTTTCTATACTCTGCTCACCTTTAACAGTGACAGAAGTAAAATCTGGGTTCCTGGATGACTTCATGGCAGAAAGTCACACTTGCCATTATCTACCAGCTTAAACTTTTCTGTGAGAGAGAAATCAGTCTTCATTCTGATTGAAGTCATTCTTGGATTCTGCTATGGTGTTAAAGCCAATACAATGCAAAAATCCGATTGTGAGAAATCCCTAGAAAATTTATAATCATGGTTCATAGAAGGACTATTTATTTGAGTCACGAATCTGTTTCTATTTTTTTTTTTTTTTGAGACTAGGTCTTGCTATTTGCCTGTGAAACAACAGGCTCACGTTGCCCGGGGTACCACAGACTCAAGCCATCCCCAGCCTCAGCTTCCCAGGTAGCTGAAGCTTATAGGTACGAGCCACCGTGCCCGGCAGGAATCTGTTTCTAGAAGATACAGGCCTGTGATGATTATCATTGCCGTTGAATCTAAGGTGTCACTTTAGTGGCAACTAAAGATAAAACTTTTTTTTTTTTAAGCTGGAAAAGTTGGGAAGGTAGTTAGGAGATGTCAAATGGTGCTTGAACCACTGTTTACTAGGAAGGATATAATGAAAAACATTTCATGAAATCCACATTCGTTGCAGGTTCCTACCTGCAATTCTGATTGAATGTAAATATCCTAGAGGCAGTAGACTTGTGAAGGAAATTCCAGTAGATTGCATAACATAGTCACATTTTACCCTTCATTCAAAGCATTGTGTGCACTATTATCAACTTCCTTAAGTACGTTTTTATTCATAATCAACTTGGAATTGAGGTTAGTGGAATATTTCCTTTCACGTTGCAACAGCCCACTCTTATTTGAATAGGAAGATAAGCAAAACAAAATAATTGGTCATTTTGAAAGAGAAAATTGACTAAATGAAGCAAACAGTTGGAGGGAGAGGCTGCCATTTTTGAGAAAGTTTGCAGCAATTCATAAAAATGAAAAAATCTTCAAAATATTATTTGCTTTGCTTTCTCTTTCTGGCACAGTCATCTGTGTGTGCTCTGTTTACATTCGTATCTCTGCAATAAATCCGTTCATTGACTTAATTTCATTCTAACATGATATTTGTGTCACTTGTTTAGAACTTTGCAGTAGTAGATGCAGTTGCCTTTGTAAGACCATTCTCCCCCCAAAGGTACAGACAGTTGTTTTCCAAGATGTCCTCACTAAGGTTTCGCTAATATGTGTTACTTGGGTATGTAGAACCAAAGTTGTTACAGTTACTATAACCTGAAAGAATGAAGAAACTGTTACTATAACCTGAAAGAATGAAGACTCCCCAGATTTGGGGTAATCTCCAGAAATCACCTTTTTATCAGAGAAACCTATCAAGGCAGAACAAACATCTAGAGGCAAGGTTTTGTCCTATGAAGTCATCCCCTTCTCATCCTGTGAGATCCTTCCTATCATTTGACCCTCCAGCACCCTGCTATTCCTCAACTCAGGGTATAATCCCTCAGCTTGTACAATTTCCTTTAGAATTTCAGCCATGTAATTTCTCTCTACCTATATAGCTACATTTCTCTTCCTACAAATCAGTCTGATAGTAATTTGTTTGCTTGTTCGAACCCAGAAGAACCTGTAAGGGTGGGAGATTTTCTCCTGCACTCTCACACACCTTATAATAAAAAGTCTTTGGTATAGCGAATGTGATGTTTCCTTGTTTGTGTGTTATTTTTCTAAACATATTCAAGGCAGCACCCCTGAGACAGCTGTGACAATAATGCCCCACCATGACAACAGAGGAACGGGCCAAAGCTGAGCAAAACAAAATTTACTTGGCCGGGGAGAGAGAATAGAGGCTTTGCACAGTGCTTTGAAAATGCTAATAAGGTCTCAACTTTGAGCCATGTTAGGGTTTAAACTGGGAAACCCTTTCTAGTTATGATACCATTTGTATAAGTGCAAAGAAGAGACTCCAAGTTGGGAACTTCTACAGTAGCAGATATATGAGAAGGGCTCCCCAAATCCAAGTATTTCCCTTTCATTTGGAAGAAAGTGCATCTGAGGACATTTGCAAGCCCATACTCAACTTTTTTGGGTCCTTAAACTTAAAGTCTTGAGTTTGGCAGGCGCCACCACCAGGGGTGGTGTTGTGTTAAAATAGATGAAATCCATTCGCAGTGTGTAAACAGTTGACTCACAGCTTAGGTTCTGTATTCATGAATAGCTCTTTTAAGCTTCCCAGCCCTTTCTGTTCTATGTTCCATAGCTAGAGAAAAATATTGGTATTGTTTGATGGCTCCATTTGAAGATCCGCACTAAAGCAGCTGAACTCAAGCTTCACATTCACATTCTCCCTCCAGTGCCTGGTGCTAGTCTTTCCAATAACTTGTCATGGGAAGACAGTTTTGTGGGTGAGTTAGAACGGGTCCCAGTAACACATGAAGGCTTAAAACTGGTTTGTTGGATAGAAGCTTCTCCCTCCCTTTCCCTGTCTCACCCTCATGGGAATAATTAGATGGATGGTGCTTTTCTTCTGTGATTTATCTGTGTTTTCAATGGCATGTGTCCCATGAAGAGATGGGCTATTAGAAATTCCAAAAGTCAACACTAAGCTATCTGTTTTAATCCTTCTTTGCTGATTCTGGGGACTAAGGAATTACAATTTCTTGAGGAATCATGTATAGTAACCCATTTTTCTTCTTTTGATCATCTTTAGAGTTAGTAATTTATAGCTCCATGATTTATGTAAGCTCACACTGTTTAATATAGAAGGCAGATAATACAGGATCATGGGAAACCCGAGTTGCATCATTGCATAGCCAAGGTCACCAATTGCTTATGATTAGCTGTCTTGAAATTTATCTTTTCCAATAAAGGAAACAGTATTATTATTAATAGGCCCCTCTGAATGCTTATTATTTCAGAAGAGTCATACTATTCTTTCATCCTGAATGTGAGATAATTTTTTTCTATATTATTTTCATGTGTACTTAAATAAGAAAAGCAGATGGGATAAATACAATTCAGGAACATTAGTTACTTATCTTTGCAAACAAACAAGGTTTAAACATGATAATTAAGGGCTTCAGCCTATGAAGCGGCTGGGGCTAGGGATCATGGTTCAAGTCCTGCCTGGGGCATGTAGTGAGACCTAGTTCCCAAAAAATAGCTGGGCGTGGTGGCGTGCACCTGTAATCCCAGTTATCTGGGAAGCTGAGGCAGGGGATTGTTTGAGTCTGTGGTACCCTGGGCAATGAGAGCCTGCATTTCCATGGGCAAAAATAGCAAGACCTAGTCTCAAAAAAAAAAAAAAAAGAGATAATTAAGCTAGTAATATGGGTGGTAATATGTAGACATTGAATGGTCTATAATAAAATGTTGAAAAGTTATGTTTCCATTGATTTACAAATTAAAGTGATTTAGGGACTAAGCATACTTTCATAATATGTAAAATCATTTTTGTCTTTTTATTATTAAATCTATACTTATTGTTGTGGCCTTTTCTTTTATATATAAAATCAAAATCTATGTATATATTTTGTATGGAAGTAAAATGATGCTATTTTGTAGAAATCTTATCAGAGATAATTATAAACATTTTTGTTATACATCTTTCCAGTCTTTTAAAATAAATGTACATGGAGATTTTTCTTTTACAAAATTGATATTAAAATCTGCATAAATCCTTTTTTTTTTTTTTTTTTTTTTGAGACTGGGTCTCGCTACTTTTGCCCATGGAACCACAGGCTCATATTGCCCGGGGTACCACAGACTCAAGCAATCCCCAGCCTCAGCTTCCCAGGTAGCTGGGATTACAGGCACGTGTCACCACGCCCAGCTATTTTTTTGGGACTAGTGCCCCCTGTGGGACTCAAACCGGGATCCCTGGCCCAGTCCGTGACTTCCTAGGCTGCCACCTACAGGCATACGCCACCATGCCCAGCCTTAAAATCTGCATAAATCTAATAATATTTTGTCAGCTTTTCTCCCACCAGATACTCAATGCATTTTACTATATCTTTAAATATATTTGGTAACATGATTTTAATATTTAATCAAATGAATATACCACAATTTAACAAAATTCTTATTATTGGACATTTAGACTGGGCTCAAGTTTTCCTTTTTATGGTAATATTCAGAATACCATTGAGCATAAGTTCTTGGGTGCATTTTGATTATTTCCTTAGAATAAATCTCTAAATCTAATATCAGTCAGTTCAAAATTATACTCACCTCAGTTTTAATGATGAAGTTATTTCAAAAGTGATTTTAAAGTTTATAGTTTCTACAGGTAAAAATGAATTCTGTAACATTTAAGTGGGAAGGTAGTTTTGATATGTCCAACAAATGAAACGTGATTAGTGTGATTTGTGCATGATTTTGTAAGCATCGCACATGTATTTGAGGAACAACATGGTTTTGAGCACCCATAGTTCCACTCACAACAATCTACCAGCAGCTGAAGGCCTGAGATTATCACTCTGTCATCTGGGCAGGTGTTTAGAGGATGGAGGGAGAGACAAAGACCAGTGGCCAAAGACAGATTAGAAATAAATACCCAACCAGGCAAGAAGGAATTAAAAATTGAAAATTGAGGCTGGCCAGAGTGAGAGAGTACATGTTGGAAGTTATTTTAATAGATACTAATCAGCTGGTTGAGTGACAGCTCCTTGATATGCTGAAACACAAAGGCTAATTTAAGCATTGGATAAACCATTCTCAGGTGCGGATACAGTTTAGTCAAGATGTGGCCCTGGGAAAAGGTTGCATGCTTGTAGTCCTCCTTAGTCCTTGACAACACACACACACACACACACACACACACACACACACACACACACACATGCAAATCAATAATTATTAGAAGTCTTTATTCCAGAAGTGATAGCATTCTGAGTGTCAAAGCAATCCAAAAGTAGTGGGACAAGAACTACTGAAAGGCTTTTCTGAGACGAACCCAGCAACTTTGTGCTTTATTGCTATCTTGGGAAGAAGGGGGAACTTTCTTCACAAGGGCTAACCCACCAGCCCACTGAGAAAGTTGTCTGTTGTTCCTAGTGGTAAAAATCCCTTGGAAATTATTCCCTTTCATCTAAAACCAAGGAGTAGGGAGTAGTAATCCCTCCCAAACTGAAGCCGAGATCAAAGGATCATTGAAGCCTAGTGTTTGGCTGAGTTTATCAGAGAGATGAGAGGGTCAAGGACTCAGGGGTGAGTCAGGCAGGAAGAGGCAGTGGTAGTGGGATTCGACAGTCGTCACCGCTGCTGTCACCGAGCCAACGCCTGCATCAGGGTCAGCAATTCAGAGCAGCGGCTTCCATTTCTGAGCAGCAGTGGCAGCTGGAGCAGGTTCTGCATCAGTCTTTGGGATTCGCTTTTTGAGCAGTGTTCACTTCAGCCACCATTAGGGACTGCTGCTGCCTTGGGACGTTATAGTTTTTATTTATTTAAAAAGCTGTATGAGGCCGGGCGCGGTGGCATGCGCCTTTAATTCATCCATCCCCCCCTCCTGGGCTCTCCAGACTTGGGGAGGCTCACCCCTGGGTGAGCCTTTGTTCCCCGCTGGCTAGGGGTGGGTGGGTGGGAGCCCCAGGCTGCATGGAGGCCTCCAGACTGACCCGCCTACCCTGGTGGTGTGCAGCTGGCCTGCACGCCCCTGAGCCCCCCGGATGAGAGGACGCTAGCTGACCGAGGCCTCCCTTCTAGGTGCGGCAACCTGGGTAAGGTGGTTTTAAAGACATTATGTATGTGGAACAGGTAGCATGATATCTGGCACGTAATACATGCTTAATAATAACTGCTAGGCCAGGCACGGTGGCACATGCCTATAAGCAACAGCTTATGGAGTCACGGCACGGTCTGGGGATCACAGTTTGAGTTCCGCCCAGGACAACACCGCAAGACCTTGTCCCCCCCCAAAATAGCTGGGCATAGTGGTGTGTGCCTGTAATCCCAACTACCTGGGAAGCTGAGGCTGGGAATCGCTTGAGTCCGTGGTACCCCGGGCAACGTGAGCCTGTGGTTACATGGACAAAAATAGTGAGACCTAGTCTCAAAAAAACAAAAAACGGTAGAACAAGAAGGAGAAAATACTTTAGAGAATAATTACATGGAAGTGCAGCGAGAAGAATATTTACAAAATAGAAAGTTTGGTCACACGTAAAAAGATGAAGTAGTAGTAGGAAATCTCAAAATAAACCATGGTTTTAGTCACTAGGAGGTCACTGTGACTTTAGCAGGAGCAATCTTATTAGGGAGCAACAAAGGAAGGACTTTCATAGGATACGGGGTGCATTATCCTGGACTCCAGCTCAAGGAGCAAAGGATCCTTTACCTCAGACCCCCCCTTATTGAGAAGTCTCACAATGCCTTCTACCTGTGTTTTCCCATAGTGGGCCTTTCCTAAAATTAAGATGATACGCTTGTCTTCTGTAATTCTTTCCCTTGTTGTAGCCAAAAAGATCGCAGCTGGGCACGGTGGTGAGTGCCTGTAAATGGCAGCCTATGGAGTGTGGCTGGGACTGGGGATGGAGTCCCGCCCGGGGCAACATAGTGAGACCTAGTCCCCCAAAAAATAGCTGAGCATGGTGGCATGCGCCTGTAGTCCCAGCTACCTGGGAAACTGAGGCTAGGGATTGGATTGCTTGAGTCTGTGGTACCCCGGGCAACGTAAGCCTGTGGTTCCCCAGGCAAAAATAGCAAGACCTAGTCTCAAAAAAAAAAAAAAAAAAAAAAAAAAAGATGACTGCTATTATCATCATCACAACTGCACTAGTGTTTTTTCAAGTGAGGAGGTAAATGATAATTAAGCAATCATACGTAGGCAGTTACAATTCCATAATTAATAGCCAAGTAAAATAAGCTGCAAATCTGCTGGGATAGTTGGCGAAGAGTGGTGGTTCTTGAATATTTGTGAATGCTAATCTCCTCTGTGGGGTTAGGGAGATCACAGCTAAGTCCTTCCCACTCCAAAATTCCTGAATCAGATTTGTGGGGTGGAGCCAGGCAGCTGTATTCTCCACAAGACACATCAGGGATTCTGAAGCATAAGTTTGAGGAGTGCTAACTACAGTGTTCTCCTCTTAACACTTTAAGTTCTCCACAATGACTATGATTTTTCCCCAGTTAGAAACACTTATTCAGATGGTGTTAAATTAGAAATACCTCCATGGTCCTCTGTGATCCAACTGCTCATCTGATGGTGACTTGTATCTTGGTAAAGTGTGCTATACATTCAGAC
>PVHY01018122.1:0-29908 GCA_004024945.1 Uropsilus gracilis
AAAAAAAAAAAAAAAAAAAGAAAAAGAAAGAGTCCGGACCAGGCATCGACAAAGGCTGAAGAGAATCACCCTCTTCAGAACATGCCTGGTGACTTGGAGGAACTGAAGCTGCAACATCCCCCTTCCCTTGCCGTGTCTGGGGTGAGCCCTGGCCACCTGCTAGACACTTCCCACCAGCCCCCACGCCATGTCCCCCGCCCTCACTCCGGCAAGCAGCATGTTGGGTGCAGCAGTGTTGGGTGCATGTGCTGAGCTGTGTGCTAAGTCCTGCCTGGACTTCCTCCACAGGTGTCAGATGGCAGGATTTGTTTAATGGGTGGAGGGAGAGGGAGGAGGCGAAGGAGACAACACCTGGGTGGAGACTGTAGGACACTCCTCCTATGAACCAAGGCCTGGGGCTTCAGGCAGGAGGTGATCCCCTTTCCCTCCCCCCACCCCAGCACCACGGCAGCCTGGGTGTGGTCAGTGTGATCCAGGAGGCAGAGGGCCTTCTCCAGGGCTCTACCTTGAGAATAGGGCACAGGGCCTGCCCCGCCTGCCTCCTGGTGCACAGGAAGAGAGCAATGTACTTACTCGTGCTCCCCATGCCTCCTTTTTTTCCTATCAAGCCGTCATCTTCCCTGGGCAAAATTCAGTTCTTTCCTCCCCTTTCTTTGCTTTTCCTTCTCTGCATATTCCCTCCGGCTTCCCACCACATCTCAGCCTCACATCTGGAGTTCTCAGCCCATCCACTGGAATCCCCAAAGCCACCCACTACCTCCTCTCCTCCTCTCTCACTAACTGCTCTCCAGAGCTCAGGAACTGCCCATCTCTCATCATCTCTCTCGCTGAGGGTATGAACATTCGTTTTCCTTTGATCATGTCAGATGGGTACCCCCACCGGCAAGTCCCCGGTCTCCTTCCATTGCCCACCTCTCCCCCAGCCCAGTCTACCCATAACACCTGGGCAGGACCTTGGGCAAGAGGTGGGTGCTGGGAGCCAAAGTGCAAGAGCCGGGCCTCTTGGAAAGCTCCTGCCCCCAGCGTCTCTCCCGCTCCGGCTCCAGGTGCTGGTGGTGAGGCAGAGGGTGTGAGATTAGCTTTCTGTCACCAGATGCACAGAACTGTAGAACTGGAAAAAAAGCTTAGGCATCATCTACTCCAACCTCCTTTAGTTGACAGAAAAAGATGCTGAAGTCATGAGCAGGGAAGGGAACACAGAGCAAGACCGCAGGAGACCTGAGTCCTGGAGCCACCGCTCGCCCCCACATGAGCAGGATGACTCTGGGAAACTGCCCCTCTTCACGCGCCAGCACTTGGCAGTGCATGTGTCTGTGTATGATTCCATTTCACCCTCACATGACTCAGGGAAGGAACGTTGTGAACCTCGGTCACCGATGAGGAATCCAGGGCTAGGGCAGTTCAGGAGCTTGCCTGATGTCACACGATACACCTGGGGCTGGAGGGGACCCAGATCTCTCCTACTCTTTCTGGCCCAGACACAAAATGTCTTCGTGCAACACTAAGAAACCTGAAGGCTGGGCACAGTGATGCGTACCTTTAATCCCAGCCTAGGAAGGGAGGCCGAGGCTAGGAATTGCTTGAGTCTGCAGGTTTGAGACCTGTCCTAGGCAACATAGTGAGACCTAGTCTCAAAAACATAGCTGGGTGTAGTGGCACGCACCTGGAATCCCAGCTACCTGGGAGGCTGAGGCTGGGGATCTCCTGAGTCCACAGGATCCCAGATCCAATCTGGGATCTAAACTACTCAGATCTGATCCCAGATTGGGATACCCAGGGCAACATAAGAAAAAAAGTAAGGAAAAAAAAAACTAAGAAACCTGGGCCTCAGTTACCCACCTGTGAAATGGAAGAACTGGGCTCCACAGTCCTAACAGCCACTTGTGAGGCAGTGAGAGGAATTTCGAGGAAAACCAGGCAGTTCACTAGTTGCCCGCATTAGTGGGAGAATTTCTCTGTTTTCCCATTTGCTTCCAAACAGCTCGCCCCCAGGTTTACACTTAGAAGAGCCTGGGGACGGCGCCATAGCAACCACAGCACTCCAGGGAGCCAGACTCACCCAACTTGGTCTGGCAAATTGAGTGACCTGAGGCCTGCCATCCCTGAGGGGCCAGGGCAGAGCCAGTGCCCGGCCCAGGGGACTCAGATCAAGGGGGGGGGGGGGGGCGGGGGCTGGGGTGGGAGCAGCAGGCCCTCTGCCCAAAGGTCTCTCCAAGGGCAGAGAGATGGATGAGTTTGCAGCTGGAAAATAGTCAGATCTATGACATATCAACATGGAGATTTTGGGCAAATGATTTACTCTGTCTGAGCTTCAAGGTTTATTTATTTTCACCAGCCCATAAACTATGCACACAAAGAATAGCAATTGCTGTTATTATTACTAATATCTAGACTCTCAAGAGTCGAATGCCCATCAGATAATGAACTTAAAAATGCTTTATAGACTGCAGCATCACACAAGTGCAAGCAATTGTTATTACTTAGGAAGACGATTCACACTCCCCTGGCTGTGTGGAATCCTACTGCATAGAATAATTGAACCAGCACTCGCTATAAGGAGACATATTAGATGCTATGTTTGGAGAGAAGCACAAAGATGAATCATACATGAATCTTTACTGTCTAGAAGGTGACATAGAAGCTAGAAGGGAGGAGGCAGTGTTATGAGCGAGTCAGATGTAGTTGTTGGGAGTTGAGAGACAGAGATGACAGATGGAGTTGGGGAAGGCTTTCTTGGGGACCCAGCCAGGCACAGGTGTCTTTCTCACCGCACCCGTGCTGCGGCCTACACTGGGGACACCTCTGTGAATGCACACCCTCCTGGCTGCAGTGACTTACAGACACTGTCACAACCCTGTGGCTGCAAGTAACAGAAGCCCCTGCAGCAGATAAGAGAGAATTATTGTAAGGGAGCAAGAATGCCCGAGAATTCAGGCCGGGCGCGGTGGCATGTGCCTTTAATCCCAGCCTAAGAAAGGAAGCTGAGACTGGGAATCGCTTGAGTCCTCAGGTTCGAGACCCGCCTGGGGCAACATAGCGAGACCCAGTCTCAAAAAATAGCTGGGCCTGTAATCCCAGCTACCTGGGTGACTGAGCCTAGGGATCGCTTGAGTCCGTGGTACCCTGGGTAATGTGAGTCTGTGGTTCCCTGGGGCAACATAGCAAGACCTAGTATCAAAAAAAAAAGAATGTCAGAGAATCCACCCTCGGGGATGTAAACTGTCTCTGAGAAGGAGCAGAATCCAGGTGAGTCGAAATCTGGAAGAAAAGGAAGGAAGCTCTCCTTCATACTCTCTCTGCAGCCCAGTCTCCTCTGCTGCTCCAGCCCCAGTGATGGATCTGACACCCCACAGCTCCTCGGCTCTCAGCCTTGACATTCAACCCAGCACACACACAGCCCATGGGATGACCAGCCAGCCCGGTTTGCCTGGACTTTGCTTTACCAAGAAACAGCCAGCTTGTTCCGTCCTACACTTTAACTCTTGCTTTTTCTCTGCCTAGACCACCCTTCCCTCAGCTCCCCCAGAGCTGGTCCCTCTAACCATTCCTGTCTCTTCTGAAACCCACCCTGCCATCCCATAGGATTTACACCCCTCTCCCAGCCGAGCACAATCTTTCCCAGCAGCTTGTTCGTAACCTGTTATTACTTCCTGGTTTCCCCCTCAGCGCTTCTCACCACCTGAATTATCTTGTTCATTTACTGGTGTGAGTTTTGACTGTTTTCCCAATACTAGGAGGACAAGCGCTTTCTGCTTTCTCTCTCTCACTGATCACCATGTTGCCATTGCAAAGATCGTCCCTGCCCCCTTTAGAAACGTTTGTTGAATATAAATAAATGGATGATGCAGAGGAGAGGGAGGCGCATTCCAGGTGCAGGAACAGCACTAGGTGAAACACAAAGAAGAGAAATCATAGGGGGCGGGGTCTGCATCAGGAAGGAGCTAACGGAGGCTGGGAGCTTTTTTTTTTGCGGGGTACCCCAGACTCAAGTGATCCCCAGCCTCAGCTTCCCAGGTAGCTGGGATTACAGGCGTGCACCACCACGCCCAGCTATTTTTTGAGACTAGGTCTCACTGTGTTGCCCCGGGCGGGTCTTGAACCTGCAGACTCAAGTGATTCCCAGTCTCAGCCTCCCATCCTAAGCTTGGAATTAAAGCCATGCACCACCGCAGCTGGCTGGAGGCTGGGAGCCTTAAGAGCACAAGGATATGGGCAACATTTGGAGGAGCAGGTCAGCAGATCAGAGGCAGAGCTGGAGGCCAGAGTGTGCAGTGTCCTCCCTTTAGTCATTCCGACAGAAGGAAGTTGTAGGTGAGGCTCTACTTTCCATAAATGAACAGATGCTTATTACTTCAGGTCATCCAGGTGAAAATTTCTACGAGTAACACTGCATGGCACGCCAGAGCTGAGCTTCACACCCTTATGGAATGTCACGTGCTTGCAACGGAAGTTCTGCTGTGAAGATAGCCCTAGGAGCCAGACGACTGGCTCTGGTCACCCTTCCCAGAAACCTGCTAGCGGGGCAGAAAGAACAGCTGCCTGTTTCAAGTTCAGATGGGCCTTCTTATTGTCAGCTGTGTGACCCAGGCAAGACCTGCCTTAAGTTCATTAAGTCACTCAGTCACTCATTTAAGAAATCATTACTGTGTACCTACTGTGTGATGTGTCATGTGTAACTTGGCTGGGCCCTAGTGCAAAGATTAAACATTACCGCACATGTTTCTAAAGGATGTTTTGCATGAAATAAACATTTCTATTTAAATTGGAGAATGTGGAGGAAAGCAGATTGCCTCCCCTAAGATGGGTGGGCCTCATCTAATCAGTTGAAGGACTGACCAGATAAAGACAAATCTCCCTAGAGCAAGAAAAAACTCCCAGCTTGACAACCTCTGGATTTGAACTGCAACTCCAACTCTTCCTTAGTTTTCCCTGTTCTTCAGCTTGCTTCAACTTTTGGACCTGCCAGTTCCTTAAAATAAATCTTTTTTCTCTGCATACACACACCTCCTACTAACTCTGTTTCTTTGGGAAACCCCAGTTAATGAAACCTAGTATGTGATTAATTCTGAAGGCAGAGCAGTGAGCCAAAAGGAAATGGTCAGAGACCTCACTGAGTTTCACTCTAGCGAGAGGAGGAAACAAAAAAACAGAACACAACATCAGGAGACTAGGTCTCACTATGTTGCCTGGGTAGTCCTGATCTCGCAGACTCAAGAGATCCCCAACCTCAGCCTCCCAGGTAGCTGAGATTATAGGAGCCTACCACCACGCCCAGCTGCTTTTTTTCGAGACCAGGTCTCGCTATGTTGCCCAGGGTAGTCTTGAACCCGAGAACTCAAGTGATCCCTGGCTTCTTGCCTCCCAGTGCTTGGATTATAGGCATGCAACACCATGCCTGGCTGGAGCTTATTTTTGTTTTTTAAAAAAAATGGACATGTCTCACAGGATGGAAGAAATTGTCATCTTAACAGATGGCAGCAGGGCCCTCAGGGAGAGAATTATCTGTCTTTAAGATAACATTTTGATAAACCACTTGAGGTAGAAAGCATGCACTGAAGAGTGCCAGCTCTCAGACCAGTCTAAAGAAAAAAACGCGTTAGAAACTAAAGTGGGGCAGCAAGGAAGAAGAAAGGAAGCAGGAGGTAACAGCAGGTCAGCATTCCATTTCAGAAGCTTTGTGTTCCTGGGAAATAACCCCAATCTTCCTCCATCCGCCTATCTTGGAGATCTATACAATACACAAAATGGCATCTTTGAACAGAGATTTTTCTAAAATGAAGGAAAGAAGCTAAATTTCAGGACTCACCTGCAGACCATGTGTTCCCAGGTTTTTGGCTACCTCAGAGCAGTCAAAAAGATGTAGAGCAGAGAGAATTAGTGTTAGGATATGGGAGCCAGAGGGTTCAGTGTCCACTTATACCCCCTGGAGAAGCAACTCTGTTTGAGGAGGGAACTGGAATTTCTTTGAGGTACAGAATGAAGCACTCACGCTCATCAAACCTGATCTCAAGTCTCTGGCTGACTTCTGTGTGACCTGGAGATGAGGGTGTAAGAACACAGAGTGTTGCTGGGCGTGGTGGTGTAATCCCTGTAATCTAAGCGCTGGGAGGCGAGAGGCCAGGGATCGCTTGAGTTTGTGGATTGGAGACTACCCTGGGCAACATAGCATGACCTGGTCTCGAAAAAGCAGCCGGATGTGGTGGTGGGCACCTGTAATCCCAGCTACCTGGGAGGCTGATGCTCGGGATCGCTTGAGTTCGTAGGATCAGGACTACCCTGGGTAACATAGCGAAACCTAGCCTCAAAAAAAGAAAAAAGAACACAGAATGTGGAAAGTTAGAAATAAAAATGACAACAGGGATGCTTCTGGAATGAAATTGTTTTATTGATCACACACACACACCTGTTTAAGTTTTTTACATTACCCAGGAAAAATCAACAAGCTATTTTCATTTTATTTTTTATTTTTTTTAAACCCTGCCTCTTAAGCTGGGCACAATGGCTCGTGCCTGTAAGCTTCGGCCTATGAAGCAGCTGGGCCTAGGGATCGCGGTTCGAGTCCCGCTCAGGGCAACACAGCGAGACCTAGTCCCAAAAAATAGCTGGACATGGTGGCGCGTGCCTGTCATCCCAGCTACCTGGGAAGCTGAGGCTGGGGATTACTTGAGTCCATGGTACCCTGGGCAACATGAGCCTGCGGTTCAATGGGCAAAAATAGCAAGAACTGGTCTCTAAATAAGTAAATAAACCCCCCTCTTTATTTTCTTTTTTAGAAATATGTCAACCTCCTGCTGCCAATCTTGCCCAAGCGACTGAGACAGTGGGTGTCTCCTCATCTGGGGCTGTGGAGAGGGGCTGGGGAAGGGAGAGGCTGGATCTTCTTCCTTCTCTGATTTGGAAACATGATTCATCTTGCTCTTCAAACTCCTATGAACTTGAAAAGAGTTCCCAAGGCGACTTGCAAATTGCCCATCGCACCCTTCTCTCTTCCCACTGTGGGAGTGAGAGGAACCCAATCATCCTGCTCTACTCTTCAGAGAACTAACTCCTGCCTATTCGCCTGCCACCCCTGCAGTCACCTCTCAATAGCCCTCAAGGGCAAGCAAGTTAACAAGTGGGTGTTCATATCCATTTCCTCACTCCCAGTTCCACAGCAGGACTGGGTTCCAGAGAAGGCCTCTTCTGTGCCACCTTCGGTGCCCTCCTGAAGCCAGTTGGCTTCGCAACCTGCAGTTCCTGAGGGGCGGGGGACATTGCAGGCCTCAGTGGAGGTGAGGCCTCCTCCCACCTCCCTCCTGGAGACCCCACCTGACCCTGACAGCATCCTCTCCATAGCCAGCTTCCAGAAGACTCATCATCTGCTTCCACAGGACCAGATGTGGTCCAGGCAAAATCTGGGTTACAGAGGGCATTTGGGGAGGGGGGCCTGAAAGGAGAAATATAGGAATACAAGAAAAACCTAGAGTACTTTCAGCAAACAGGCCAAGTGAGAGAACCTGTTTCATGATAGCAGCTGTAACCTGAGAGCTCTCTGTGTTCTATCTTCCTGGCTCCCCCTCACTTTGAAAAAACCAATAATTCAAAATCTCCCTTCCAAGGGACTGCAAGGAGTCCAGTCTTCTTGCCAGTATTTCTGAGTGTTCCTGGAGTGAGGTGCTAAATAATACTAAGAGCAATATCAGTAATGTCCTGGGTTGCCTGGGTCCCTATGAGGTTCATCAAAACCTGTCTCTCAACACAAAACAGCTCTATCCTGTAGCTGAACTGAAGTCTATTCAACAGGCAGGTATGAGCAACATACACTCAGTATCTCATTTAACCCCCATTACGCCCTGTGAGGTGGAGACTGCCATGTTCCTTAAACAGACAGCAAACTGAGGCTCAAGCTGGAAAGGCAGAATCAGGGGTCCAAACAAGACAGAATCTAAAACTCACACTTACCTGGTCACGTGGTCTCCTTCCATGTAGTCAAAACAGCTGTTCTGGTTTCTTCTTGATCTTTCCAGGCTCCCAACTGCCTTTACCCCAAAACAGGAACTCAGTACTTCCCTCACCCCACCAAGGCAGCTAAGCCCCAGGCTAATTCCTGGCAGTAGCAGCAAAGAAGTCAAAACTAGTATCTTTCTGGAAAATTCAAACAGGACATCTTTTTCTATAAATATCTATTTTTTATTTTCTTCCACTTCATTTGACTTCTCCCCTCAGGTGCAGGTCCCATAATTGTCCCACCCCCCCCCCATCCCTTTGCTCTTCCCACAAATAAGACATGTTCAGGCCCTTCAGGCTCGCTGCCCACACCCTGTCACAAGTGGAGCCTCCCCCATGCAGATCAAGACTTGGTCCCTGCCTTTCCTCCCATATCCAACTGTGCCCCTCGCCTGAATCCTCCAGAGAAAGAAAACAAGCAGAACTCTATGGCCAAGCAGAGCACAGCACAAGAGCCACAGAAGCCACAACCCAGTGGGTCTCACAGTCTGGAGTGTCGACCTTTGGATCTCAGCTTCTCCCTCCACAGTTCTTCCAGGAGGCCAAGGAGGCACGGTTATTGTCCCCAAAAGGGCAGTGTTCCCCCAAGATGAAACCTGCCTTAGTAGAGAAATGCCGCCAGGCAGCTTTTGTTTTGTTCTCTTTGGAGTTAAAAATACGTAAGATAAAATTTGCCATTTCAGGTCTTTCCTTAAATAGCATTTTTCCCCCATCCCAGCTATATGATGAATAAGGTGAGTAATAGGACTGTGTGAGGAGTGGGGAGTGGGGGGGGGCTAGGGCGGGGGATCACTTTGCCAAGTGGCCAGTCGGTGGCTGGCACTTCTCCCAGCCCCCCCGAGTTACAGCTCTGTCAGCCGGTGACCGGGCTGCTTGGAGAGCCCCATGAGCCGGCAAAGTTGGGTTGAGGCCCTGCTGTAGAGGCTGAAATGCTACTTAATTAGCCATGTGCTGCTTTTCTAATCCACGGGGAAGCACTGAAGGCTCTTGAGCATGATCAGAGCCACACTTTACTAAGATTCATCCAGTGTGAGGGCCAAGAACAGCCAGGGACGATTCCCAGAGTGGGGAGAGGGTTTAGGAGAGGGGAGGGGGTAGCTGGGTCCCAGAGACCCAGTGACGCAGGACAAGGGGATCAACTGGAGTCCTCCCAGCCCCCATGCAGATCAGGACCTTCCTTCACCCGCTGGTGCATCAGGGGAAAGTCTCACGTCGTGGCATCGGAAACAAGGAGGCTTATGTGTCTCAGTCTGAGTTGGAGTGGGAGGCTGGGTATTTCCTAGAGAATTCACAATCCAAGCTCAGGTTTGGAATTTGATTCTATTCACAAGGCCTCGGGATCACGAACTGCAGAATGAACATAACACATCTTCTGGGCCCAGAAGCCTGCTTCACAGAGACACACCTTCTTCCTGGATCTGTGCATCAAGGCTAGTCCCTACCTTTGGGGATCAGACTGAGGGCCAGAGGGGCCGCATTCAGCACTGCCCCCAGGTGGAGGGACTGAGTCCAGTCACGGAGCCTGGCCTTTAACCCCAGGGCTCAGGAGCGCCTGCTGTAGACCCAAGGCTCAGATACTGAAGGAGATGAAGACAAGGCCATGAGCCTCTGCAGGTAGCACTGGAAATACCCAAAATAGGATTTTAAGGGAAATATGCAACACAAGCTAAATGCACGCACACCACCAGTCACGAATCAGGCCAGTAAAGGGGTCTCGGAAGACATGTGTCTACACCAGGGTGGGAGAGGAGAGCCCTGGATAAGGGCAGCGAGATGGGGTTCTACTCTTGGCTTGCCATCTTTCGGCTGTGTCTGTGGACATCCCTCCCCTTCACTTTCCCACTGCAGGTCTCTCCAGATGTTAAGACTCTGTGTCCAGCTGGAGGAACAGAAGGGAGGAGAGAGGTCCAGGGGGCAAGCTCTGAGGCAGAGGGGAGCTGAGGAAGGGGTGGGCACCCAGAGGAACTGAGGCCATGACAGGCTGGGTAGAAAGCTTGGACTTAGCGCCTCTGTTGTCATCCATCCAAAATCACACATCCCAATGTCCACCCTGCAAACTGGCCTCAGACGAGGCACCGTCCTAAAACTGCTTTCTCGGGCCAGGCATAATGATGTATGCCTGTAAGCGGCAGCCTAGGAAGCCATGCCTGGGGCCAGGGATCGTGGTTCGAGTCCTGCCGGGGTCACATAACTAGACCTAGTTCCAAAAATATATAGCTGGGTGTGGTGGTGCATGCCTGTAATCCCAGCTACCTGGGAAGCTGAGGCTGGGGATTGCTTGAGTCTGTGGTACCCCGGGCAATGTGAGCCTGTGGTTCCACAGGCAAAAGTAGTGAGACCTAGTCTCAAAAAAAACAAATAAAAAAAAAACTGCTTTCTCCATGATTCCCAAAGACCCAAACACCAAAGCCCTTTCTTTGTCCTCTTTCCCCTCATCTCCCAGGAGCAAGTGGCAGTGTCACTCACAATGGCAGCTGGCCCAGGTGAACTCTTCTTCACACGTGCCTCTCATGGGCATCGGGGGATTTCTCCTAAAGGGCAAATAGAAATCGCTGGTGATTTGGAAAAACTGCCCATGGGTTTGAGTACAGACATCACCCAGACATGCCAGGCTTGAAGCAGCCTTGCAGGTCTGCGTCCCACTATCTCTCACACAAAATGTGTCCCCACGCCCACCCTCGTCATCCTTTCTGACCTCTCTTTGCTTGTGCAATGAGTCCCTCCTGGAATCTCCCTTCCACGTTGGTCAAATTGCTTCCCGTCAGCCAAGCCCATGCTGCAGCTTCTTGGACAGTCTGTCTTGATCACTCCCAAGTGTAACTCTAGTCGTTAAGCTGCTGAAACAGACTCTAAAATACACGGGCTTCCAGCAAGCCTGCCTTGATTCCTGCCCATTTTCTACCGTTTTCCGTTTGCTTCTCTGAGCTCTTTGACAGTCTCCCAGTACATTGCTTCTCGGTTAAGCTACACAGAATTGGTTTCTATTGCTTGTAATCAATAACCATGACTGATAGCCCTGCCTCCCTCCTAGATTGCTATCGAGTGAATGCTGAATACACAGGGGCCTGTGATGGTGAAGCTGGGCAGAAACGTGATTAATCATCCCACTCTGTGTTCCCCACCCTCTTCCCTGGTCCAGCCGCCTCCGATCGCCAAGAACCAGCAAAGCAGCTCGCAATCACATTAGCCGAAGGGAGTGAAGGGCCACAAGAGCCAGCAATGAGGCCCAAAATAGAACACTCATGTTACACTGGATAATTACCTCCCTGGCTAAGACTTTTGCAATTATATAATCCCAAACTTTTTTTTTTCTTTTTTGTTTGCATTGTAAACAGATAGCAAATAATCTCCAAAACCACTTACTGATGATTCCTGACTCCATTAAGGGAAGTTTAAGTGCTTTGTTTAGAGCCTCTGTTACAGAGCCATCAAGAAAGAAAAAATGGCCATTTCCCCCCATAGTTTCTTCTCCGGGCCTCACAGCCCTGTCTACAGGCTGAAAGAAATCATTTCCTTCACTAAACACCTCTGGCACAGCTTTTCTTTAAATATAATGTATACAAAAGTGGATACAAATCTTAAATGTTTCCTATTCTGCATACCCAGAGATCTACCACTCAGATGAAGGCAGAGAATATTTCCAGAACATTCTCTAGAGCCAATACCCCAGCAGGAACCACTCTTTCAACCTTTCTCTCTGGACTATTGTGTCAGTCTTCACTAAAATGGAATCTTTAAAATGTACTTTTTTCTTTTTTAAAAATTAATTACACACACACACAGACACACACACACACACACATACATATATATATATATATATATATATATAGAGAGAGAGAGAGAGAGAGAGAGTGGGGTTTTTTTAGAGACCAGGTCTCGCTATATTGCGAGGGGTAGTCCCGAACCCGCAGACTCAAGTGATCCCTAGCCTCAGACTCCCAGGTAGCTGGGATTACAGGCATGCACCACCATGCCTGGCTATTTTTTGAGACTAGGTCTTGCTATTTTGCCCAGGGTAGTCTCAAACCCACAGACTCAAGCAATTCCTAGCCTCAGCCTCCCAAGACTGATTAAAGGCACGCACCACTGTGCCCAGCTATCTACATATATATATATATATTTTACATCATTGTATACCCCAACGTTCTCCCACCATCATGTCACTCATGACCCGTCATCTGTAAAATGTACTCTTGCCTCGAGTGTCTTGCCTTCAACAAATTTTTGAGTATCATCCATTTTTCATAACTTTTAACACACATATAAAGTTTCTTACCTACTGGTTTTCTCTCCACTAGACTTGGGTCAGTGCCCATGTTGGATGGGGGAACCCCACAAACTAGATGCCTGATAAATAGTTCCCAAATGAATTAACCAGTGAAGATCAGAACCACAGCTCCTGTCTTCTCTACCCCTACCATGTCTGCTGTGAGGCTTGCACCCCCACTGAGCACCTACCTCGGACCCAGACTCTAAGCTGAGACCTAACATTTCAGCTTCGCAGAGGCTCACATACAATCCTCTGTGCAGAGATGGCATTATCCCCATTATCATTATCCACAGGAGGAACATTACTTCCCCCAAGGTCAGAGACTCTGGTCTCTCTGACTCAGAACCCAGGCTGCTAACCACTGAGCCACACTGCTTTTCAGTAGGAAAGATACCAACAGGAACAACCCACGTTTAACAGTTGAGTTCCTCTCATCAGTCCAGCAAGGCGCATCTGGCTATGCCTGCCTTTCCTACAGGTAGGAAGATGGAGGCTCAGAAATGTTGAATGACCTGTTCACACGAGCAGCAGGAGGCCAGACCACCTGCTATGTTAACTCCATGTCCTTCATGTGATGCCAGTGAGCCACCTTCTAAGGACAAGCTGACTGCAGGCAAGGGCTTCAGCACAAGCTACGTATGTGTCTGCTCTTTTGAAGCCAGTGATGTCATACTCGATGGTTTCCTTTAAAGCATACAGGCAACTTGATCTCGCAGGACCCTGACGATGGTTGCCATGTCTGTTAGCAGCTTGGAAGTTGTCTCTTTCAAACACTCTGAAAAACCAGATTGAAACAGTAAGGATGTGTTCTTTCCTTCCACCATTATGTATAGAGTTCAAGGTCTAAGCCAGGTGAACATAGTGAACTGGCTTGTGCACCCATGGAGTCTGGTTCAGCAAAAGAAACAGAAGTCATGAGAAGCAAGTTCAGGGCCATGGCATCTCTAGCAGAGCTTCCTAACTGAGCCTGAGCAGTCTGGGGAAGCTTCAGACAGGAACCGACATCTCTTTTTTATTTTATTTTATTTTTTTGAGACTAGGTCTCGCTATTTTTGCCTGTGGAACTGCAGGCTCTCGTTGCCCAGGGTACCACAGACTCAAGCAATCCCCAGCCTCAGCTTCCCAGGTAGCTGGGATTACAGGCTCGCAACACCAGGCCCAGCTATTTTTATGTAATGGGGGCTTGCTACGGGCCCCAGGCTTGACTCGAACCGTGATCCCTAGCCCCAGCCGCTTCATAGGTCCCTAGCCCCAGCCGCTTCATAGGCTGAAGCTTACAGGCACGAGCCACCGTGCCCGGCTGACATCTCATTTTGACCTGAATGATGAGGCAGAGTGAGTCGCTGAGGAGAACAGAGTACACGTTGGAGGAGAGAGTTCAGGCCCAGGGCACAGTATGTGAGCAGAGACTGACGCCAGAAAGGAAGTTATTGGAGGCATCACGAAAACAGAGACATTAGCTTTGTTGACATCGCAGTACCTGGAGCCACACCTGGCAGAAACAGGCCCTGTCTAAATACCCGGCTGCCTGAAAGGATTCATGAATGTCATGATTCAAACAAGCTGAAATAGATGGGGGGCGAGATGAGGGCAAAGGAACCTGGGAGGTGAGCCTCAGCTCACGCGTATGGGATCTTGAAGATCAAGGTTGACGGATTTGAAAATGCAAGAATATTTGAGGAATTTTGAGATGTGGCATGATCTCATCTGCAGTTTTTAAAAGTGACTTTGGCTCCTGAGGAGATGATGGAGCACAGAGGGAGCAGCTGGAGATGCTGGTCCTGGTGGGCATGGAGAGCAGTGGAAAGACTCCAGAGACAGTGAACAAGTGGGGCGATCAGAACGCCAGTCAAGAATGACTCACTCAGACTCCTGACTGAAGCAACAGACGGGGTGCGAGAGCCGCTTGGCACGCAGGGACACTGCTGGGGGATAGGTTCTGCAGGGAAGGCCAGGAGTTGGCATACGTGCTAAGATTAAGATGCCTAAGAAAACCCAAGTGGAAAAATCAAGTAGGCTGTTGGCTGTGTGGGATGGAGCTCAGAGAGAGCTCTGAGGATTGATAATCTCTAGGTGGTGATTGAAAAAGCAAAGAATGAGATCACCCAGGGAGAGGATCAAAGAAGAGGAGGCTCAAGTCTAAAACCTGACCTTCCATGGCTAGAAAGACTCATCATAACTGGCAAGTGAATTCCAGGAGAAGAAAGACACAGGCAAACTGGAGCGTCCAGGGTCACACAAGTAGAAAGAAGCATGTTTAAAGAAAGAACCAGTGCTTTGAATTAAGTAAAAATGAGGATTGACATGTTTTGGGTGGATTCATCAATATGGAAGTTGATGGTTGACATCAGGTGCTATAAAAATATGAGTGATGAGTAAACGGTATCTACCCTATAGAAGGAGACTCTTCTATGCACAGACTTAGGGGTCTTCTGACAGGGCTCTGGATTCCAGGAACCTTCTAGATTATTGACTAACTTTCCCTGTGGGATCAGGATTTCTCTAGAGGAAAGAAAAGCTGTCATTTTGAGGCACTTGATAAATAGAAACAGTCTTAAAAAATACATTTTGGCCAGGCAAGGTGGCATGCTCCTGTAATCGCAGCTATTTGGGAGATGGAGGCTAGGAATCACTTGAGTCCCTGGGTTTGAGACTACCCCGGGCAACATAGCAAGACCTAGTCTAAAAAAATAGCCAGGCGTGGTGGCACGTGCCTGTAATCCCAGCTACCTGGGAGGCTGAGGCTAGGGGTCACTTGAGTCTGTGTGTTCAGGACAGAAGATTTAGCAAAGAAGCCCCCAGAATTTCATGATTTATTTCTTCAATAATATGTTTTATTAGCCAGGCATGGTGACTCATGCCTGTAAGCTTCAGCCTATGAAGCGGCCAGGGCTAGGGATCGTGGTTCGAGTCCTGCCTGGGGCCCATAGCAAGACCTAGTTCCAAAAAAATAGCTGGGCGTGGTGGTGCGCGCCTGTAATCCCAGCTACCTGGGAAGCTGAAGCTGGGGATTGCTTGAGTCTGTGGTACCCCAGGTAATGAGAGCCTGCGGTTCCACGGGCAAAAATAACGAGACCTAGTCTCAAAAAAAAAAAATAATAATATGTTTTATTAAATGGATACCATTTATCTGACACATCTCAATTCATTGGCTATTTCTTGAGTCTCTTTCGTATGTATCATATTAATTTCATGTTTTTTATCCTTCTATCAAAAATGTAAATGCTCCGAAAACAGAACCTTTTCCTTGTACTTTTATTTCCTACCAAACTCTGGTAATCCAAGCATCCTTGGTAACTCACCATTCCCCCAGTTTCCCATCCCCTGTATCTAGAATGTTCTCCATGGGGTAAATTCTCCCTCTTTCAAGACCCAGTTCAGAGGTCATGTCCTCCGTGTACGTGCCTTAAATCCATCAAATTGACATATCCCTCTTTTCTCAGGGTCCTCAAGGGCAGAGTAGCATTATCTCCCCACATGGTGCTGATTTCTGTGTGGGGCTCTGCTCTCTGACCAGCTGTGCCCCTTACAATCCCTTAGTACCTAGAACATCAGACAGTCCAGATCAGCTACCTTTACAGGGTTCGGTCCCCAGACTGTGAGGCTCTGCCGAACTGACATCTCAGGAAATGTTCCTCTAGTGTCACCTCCCGGCTAGATGGGGAATCGCAGCTCCTGATTCGGTGCCTTCCTTATTCAAGCATCCGCTCAGCTCAACCTTTATTCTTTCTTTTGTTCCCAGGGTCTGAGTCTACTTTGAGTATACAAGCCAGACAGACTCCATTCCTGATCTCAGGGAGTTTAGAATCATGTATCAGACCTAGAATGATTGGATATATGCTCCTGAATGGGTTTTTTGTTTTTGTTATTTAATTTTTCAATTGATTATATATATTTTTCACATCTGTATGCCCCAAAGTTCTCCCACCACATCACTGTGAATCATCATGACCCCATGTTCATTCCCCCCAATTTTACCCGCCCTCCCTCCCCTCTCTTGCTATATGTTTCAGTTGTTAGCAGTTTGCTAGTTGTTTTTTGTTTGTTCGTTTGTTCTTGAGACTAGGTCTCGCTATTTTTGCCCATGGAACTGCAGGCTCTTGTTGCCCAGGGTACCATGGACTCAAACCCCAGCCTCAGCTTCCCAGGTAGCTGGGATTACAGGCACGCACCACCACGCCCAGCTATTTTTTTGGGACTAGGTCTCACTGTGTTGCCCTGAGTGGGACTTGAACCGCGATCTCTGGCGCCCCTGGCCCCAGCTGTAGCTTCCTAGGCTGCTGCTTACAGGCATGCGCCACCATGCCCGGTTGGGGCTTGGATTTTTTTTTTTTTTTTTGAGACTAGATCTTACTATTTTTACCTGTGAGACTGCAGGTTCACGTTGCTCGGAGTACCACAGACTCAAGCAATCCCCAGCCTCAGCTTCCCAGGTAGCTGGGATTACAGGTGTGCGCCACCACGCCCAGATATTTTGTGGAACTAGGTCTATGTGCCCCCGGAGGGACTCAAACCGCGATCTCTGGCCCCAGCTGTGGCTTCCTAGGCTGCCACCTACAGGCATGTGCCACCATGCCCGGCCCAGTTAGCTAGTTTTAACTTTTTCGTGTCCTTTTGTTTGGTTTCTCTATGTACACAATGGAACACTATTTAGTGATCAAAAAAAGACCAACTCATGTCACTTGTGGCAACATGGATGGAGCTAGAAGAAATTATGCCAGCCGAAATCAGCCAGAAAGAAAAAAGATGAAGATCTTGAATTTTCTGAGGCACAGGAGAAGGGGCTGCTTTGCCTACTGCCCCCCCCACCCCAAGGCTGCCATCCTCAGAGGCGATGGTTGGGCAGTACATCGGACCCCAGGCAGGTCCTCTCTACATAGTCCCTATTACTTCATCTTTTTGATTTGGGTCATTTAAGTTTTTTGGAAACAACCAAGAAAAACAGTAGATCACACCACAAAACATTTCGATGTCTCGGTTCCTCTTATAAACTCTTGAGGCCCTAGGAAAGTATTAGAGCTGCAGAAGAACTTCCTTCTTTCAATCATTCATTCTGTAAATACTTACTGAGCGTTTTTAGGTGCCAGGTGTTGTGTGAACAGCTCAGAAAATAATTATTGATGAGAAAAGAGAGGTATTTGTGTTCACTTTGGGGAGACAGGAAACAAACAAATACACAACTTAAACATTTACTTATTTATTTTTATTAGACGGTACATTATATGATTTAAAATACAAAAAGGTGCACAGTGAAAAGCCTCCCACTCCTGCCTCATCACCTACTCCCCTCCACAGAGGCAAGTAATGTTATCTGTTTCTTCTGCACCATCCAGAGATAACATACCCGAATACAAGGGGAGACTGCATCCCCCCTCAATTTACAATTGGTGGTATTCCATACACTCTCTACTGCACCTTGGATTTGTTGGGTTTGGTTTTTTTTTTTCACTTAACAATATATCTTAAGAAATCGTTCTATATCAATACATTGATTCCTATCTTTTGTACAGTCGTATGATATCCCATTGTGTGAATATTGAAATAATGTTCCATTGGTGATCAATGATGCAGACAATACATAGGGAGTTGGATTTTAAAATAACAAGGGTGATCTGGCACAAGATAAATTGGTAAGGAAAGGAAGTTCACACTCAGGAAATGACACTGAAGCTGAGTCCTAAAAGATAAGCGAGAACCCACCAGGGGAACACGAAGAGGAAGAACAACATGCAAAACAAAAGCGGGCCTAGACAGGAATGAGCTCGGCTACTGGAGGGGCTGGGAACCACTGCGGCTGGAGCCAGGGTGCTTGGAGCCAGACGGCACAGGGCCTGCCTCGTAGGCCTGGGGAAGGAGCGCAGATGATTCCAAGTGCCACAGCCCTTGAGATCAAAGGGGGCATGCTCTGATTTACATTTGTAAAAAATTTCATCTACGAAGGTCACTACGTGGAAGGCAGATTAAAGAACAAGAGTGTAAGGAGATCAGTCAAGAGGCTGATTCGGGAACCAGGCAGAAAGTAACAACAGCATGGAGAGCATGGGGATGGTGGGAGTAGAGACACACGGAGGGCACTGGTACTGATTTTGGAAGCAGCGTTGACAAGACTGAAGGGAGCTTAACCACACAGGTCTCTTGCCCAGTTTCCTTACTTCCCAAGCAGACCCAGCCTAATGCCCTGCTAGCCACCGGCCGCACAGCTCTAGTGGAAGGCCAGAATCCATGGTTCTGACTCCCACGTCAGTGTCTAGCACTCTGGTAAAGCAGGAGTTACGAAGTTTGAGATAGAAGCAATATTTTAAATATTTTTAAAATTCTGTTAACCAGTAATTTTGAGACCATCAATTTTTAAATAGCAGCTTTTTGTCTGCTATCGACTCCTCACCCCAGAAGAGAGAGATCCTGGGGTGGGAGCTCAGGTCAGCTACTACCTACCATACACCTGGAGCAGGAGGACAGGCAGCGCAAAGGAAAGTGAATGTAAATAGGACACTCAGGGGAGACCTTGGTGGTGAGGTAGCCTCTGATGAGCGACCTGAAGTGAAGGAGTGGGCCTTGTAGAAATGAGGAAGAATCTTCCAGGTAGAAGATGCAGTCAGAGCCAAGCAACTCTGATAGCAACCTGGCATGTCTGACAGATGGAGAACTGAACAGAGAGAAGAGTGAGATGAACATGGAAATGGGGGTCAGAAGACAGAAGGCTTTGTGAATCACTGAAGGCTTTGGCCTTTACTGAGTGTAGTGGGAGCCATGCCAGGGTGAGCTGAGAAATGACTTCGCTGATGACTTAGCTGACTCAGCTGTTGCTGCTGTGTGAAGCAATGCTGGAACTACAGACCAGCTCAGAGACCATCACAGTCATCCCAGTGACAGGATGTGATCAGTCCGTTATGGCAAGAAGTGGGCAATGAGGATGGAGTAGCCAGTATGATATAGGTAGTGAAAAGGGGAGTCTACATTACTCCCAGGATTTGACCTGAGAAAACAGGAACGATGAGTTCGTCAATGAGATGGGGTGTGAGGAAGGGGTTTGTGTTTGGGAATGTTGAGTTTGAAAAGTTGGTGAGACAGCCTGTGGAGAGGTCAGCGTTCCTGAGACTCCGGGCTGCTTCTAGTTTTGGGAGCTGTTGATACACGGTTGTGTTTAAGGTCATAGGACAGGAAGAAATCTTGTCAATATAGAGGGTCTGCCAAGGACTGAGCCCTGGGTCACTGTGACACAAGAGAATAAGCAGCTGAAGAGGAACCAGTCAAGGAGACTAAGTGAAAGGGGAAGAAAATCAAGAGGTATTTGTGTGAAGAAAGTATCTCAAGGGGAAAAGAACAACAATGTTGTGTGCTATTTATAGATCAAATGAGGACTAGGATTACAATGTGAGGTAACTAGTGACCTTGGCAAGATGAGTTCCACTGGGATGGAACAAATGAAAGCCCGATTGCAGTGAATTTGAGAAAATAGGAGAAACCGCCAGGTTTCCTCTTTGGAGTTTTGCTGCAAAGACTGGAGAAATGGATGGTAATTGGTGAAATAAATGAAAGAGCATGTCTTTATGCTAATGGAAATGATTCAATAGTTAAAACTGGGGTGTGGAAGAGAGGGAGATTTGATGGAAATATACTCTCCAGTTGGGGACCGACAACTGGTGCACAAAGGGAGGGATCTTCTCTGCACAGAGGCATGCAGTCCAAGGGCCTTGGTCCCCACTCTTAGGTTCCTCAGAGACATCCAGGACATTACACAGCCTACTTGGCCCCACCTCTGGAATTTGATTCCGTAGGACTGGTGTGGTTTAATAATTTGTATTTCTGAAAGTTCTCTGCTAGCACATCAGGCTTCTAGAAATACTGATCTACAATGATGTGAGGTGAGTAGACACAGTAGTGGACTCTGACACTTCACTCTGATTGCTTCAATTCTCAGGTAAGCAGGAAGCCAAGTCGTTTGAGTCAAGAAGAGATACAAGCGTTAGTGGTCTGAGGAAAGGGAGAAGGTATGAAATTTATGTCTTATGAGTAGGTGTGTGAACAGATGAGGGAAATGATCATTTTCCTCCTGAGGTTGATCATGGATTTCAAACACAACACTGGCTGAATGTTATTCTCCCACCACTCTAAATGCATAGACGCAGGTAGGGGAGAGCTGGATGTGACCAGGAGCATAGTTTGATGAAGCAAGAGCAAGGGTCAAGAGAATGATGGTGAATACAAAGTGGGAAGGAGGATTATAACAGACCATGGAGCGTAAGCTGGGGAAGGAGACCTTGGGCATAGTGAGGTAAAACAAGAGGTGATGCAATTTCTGAAGTGAGAGCCTTCTTCTCAAAAGCCTTACCCAACTTTTCTTCATTTCTCACCTCTCTGGACTTCTGTTAGCAAATTCTTCCAGCTTCAAACCCTTACCTTGTTTCCTTTTTCCCTACAGCACTCATCACCACTAACAGATTTGCCCCTCTACCAAAAGTGAAGACCCATTAAAGGCAGGGACTTTGCTGTTGCTCGAGTGCCTAGAACTGCATGGCATCTAGTAGCAGCTCTCCGCACAACATCCTCCTATTCAATCCTCACCAGCTTACTTTTCAACCACATGCCCAAGACATGTCCTATTCTTCTGTATCAGAATGCTTCCATCTGGAATGAGATGCATCTAAAAATGGAGTGATTAAGAGTTAAGAGGCTTTGGGGAAGCAGAATTCCAGAAAAATTTGCCTCCAATTCTAAAGAGGCACCAGCTGAGGAGAGGGCCAGGTGCTTTTGACAGAGACCCAGGCCCTTGGAGACTTGTTCACCCCAGGACCCTAGAAGGCTGTCCATATCCGGCTATCATACAGTAAGATCTGGGTCTTGCATTAGTCAACAAATGTTGTAAAAATAATGTAATCACAACTAAGAGGAAAGAGGGAAGCTACAGTTGTTTGGTATTATTCCATTTTTGTAAAATCACTTTGTATATATAGGAATACATATGCTATATAGATTTTATATGGTTCAATAAGCAAGTATTTTAAGATTTAGGACTTAACAAAATGTTTTACCAAGGGTGAGTTTTAAAAAAACTTCTATGTATATAGTTATCTGAACTGAACTTTTAATTTTTTTAATTAGAAAAATACTATTGTGAATTAAAATCCCTGCAAAATTCTTAGAGTCAGGGTTTCAGAGGTTATTTCCTCTTTCCATGAGTAAATGGGAGCATGGAGAAATTCGCTGACTTGCCCAGTCACAAGGCTCATTACTGATGAATCAGAACACTTGCAAGTGAGAACTGAAGCTGGGAAAGATGAAGGGGCAAAATGGACTAGATGGTTTCTACAGAGGAAAGTTAGGAAGGTGAATCCAGAATACCAAGGGCAACCTTCTTGGCAAATACCCCTGGTCTCTTACAGCACCCTGCATATCTCCCACAACTCCAACAAGAATCGTGTTTCTTTCCCCTAGCACCAACAGGGTTCACAAAATACAGGTGGAGTAACTGGAGTAACATACAAAACCGGACAAAGTGGCAAAATCGGGAGTTTCTTCAGGGAGCTTCCCCTTCAAGGGCAACTCTTAACATAGTTTCAGGGATTTTTTGTTTTTGGACATGTGAACAGCCTCCCAACCAGCAGGTGGGCCTGAGGAACAGTCTGCTAACCTTCAGCCAGTCACAGGACTGTGCCCTTTAACAGAGAATAAGCCATGCTTGACACTAATGACATCTAATGACATCTTTGCTCTGCTGGCAGAGTGCTAACCCCCATTCCCCAGCCCTTCTGAGGAACTTGCTCACCTGTAAAAGGAGTTTGGCACAGGGATGGAGATTTTTGCAAAGCAATGGCAGACATCATCTTGAACCTACAATTTCCCCTGAAAGAGGTGGCTCTCGTCAGGGCCCAGGGAAAGTGCAAAAACAAGATACTAAGAACGACCCCAAAGGTTGCAGAGGGCTGGAGCTAGTGGGGGTCACAGAATGGATTCTGGCTAGCAGGGACAAGATTTATCCAACTGCAGACCAGGATGCTGGAGCCAAGCCCAAGGCTGCAAGCATGTTTGGTTGCAGGTGGAGGTGGGAGGACACTCTTTAAGGTCCGCCACTATGGGAACTGGAGCCAGTTTCACAAACCTGGAAAAAGAGCTCAGGGATTCTCTTAACCTAACTGCAGGTTCCAAGCCACATCAGCTTTCCACGTGCAAGTTCAGTAGTGTAACAAGTATAACTGTTCCAAAGAAAGGGTTCTGGGGGGTAGAGAGGTAAGGGGTTTCTCCAAAAACCACTAGCATAAGAAAATGGCATTTCCAAAGGAGGGTGGGGAGCAGGTGGGAAAGGGAAGAGTAAAGGGACTTTATGAGGTATATGAAGTCTACGGACCTTTACTCTTCAGAAGAGTCCTAATTTAATCACACCGTATTGCAAATAATTTTTCAAAGGTCAAAGAAGTAGCAATATTCAAAGGCTCCATAATGAAAAACATAACACCTTGATATATGATCATTTATTTTCTCACAAGTAGAAAAATCTGAGCCTCTAAAGTAAGTGAGGTGAACACCAGGACTTCCAGTATTTTGGGTTTCTATTCACTAGGCTTAAAAGCAGAAATTCCGGAAGACTGCAACCCAGTCAGTCATTTGGACTCACTCAAGGTGAAAGCCTTATTATGCCAGGTGAAAGTTGGTAACTATAAGATTCATATGCAGTACTCTGAAAGGGGGGCAGAAATGAAGTCCATAGGTGTTTGATTACACTAAATAAATCGTCTACGTTGGTAACACTTTCTAACCTGTTGTAATTTAAAAATTACTTAAAAAAAAAATCAAGGGATAGTTTCAAATGTCCTCATAAAAGGAATCACTGTTAGAAAAATGAAGCTGGGGTAGGGAAAATACAAACCAGCCTGGAATACCCTGCTGCACCAGACAGCAAGGAAAAGTTCCCCC
Source organism: Uropsilus gracilis (assembly GCA_004024945.1). Lineage (NCBI taxonomy): Eukaryota > Metazoa > Chordata > Mammalia > Eulipotyphla > Talpidae > Uropsilus > Uropsilus gracilis. Next base: position 23,171 of record PVHY01018122.1, read on the forward strand.
AAAAAACGGGGCTAACAGAAAGAAATTAAGAGTCTACCTGAAGGAGCTCCCAATAGCCAAATATGGGACAGTTTGAGCAACAAAATAAACGATAGCATCAAGCCATGGAATAAAATACACAAGTCCCTAACTGATACAACAAGCAAAATGTGGAGAAGGAACAACTGGTCCTTACAGATGTCTAGTTAGGAATAGAAACGGTGAATTGACATCTGGGAAACACCAACCACTGTTAACATTTGTCATGAGTAACTCAAAAATGTCAAAATTAGTGAATCCAAAATTGGTAGTTTTAAAGTTTACCCCTCCACCAGTTACTTAGTAATTTCAAAGGGAAAAAAAATCACTCTTTTTATCGTGGAGGAAAATTGAGGACACTACCTAAATTAACCAAGTGGTCAAAGTTAACATCACCAACAATAAGACATATGGACATGACCATTTCCTGATATAATTGACTGAGAAGAGCACATCACTTGTGGTATTTTGTGCCCAAAAAATGACCTTCACTAACAGAAATAGCAGACAAATCCAATCAAGGGGTACTCTTAAAATAGCCAGCCAGTATACTCAAAAAGTATCAAAATGATAAATGATTAATTAAGATCGAAGAAACTGTCACAGGCTAAGACTAAAACCACTAAATGAAATGTGTGGAACCCTGCACTGGATACCAAGTCAGGAAGAAAAAAACAAAAACTATTCATAAGACAACCCAGGACAATGCTGTATCAAGTGAGTACTGTATGGATATTTACTGTTTTGGTAAGTGTACCATGGTTCTGTAAATGTGGGAAAAGCTGAGTGAAGGGTAAATATGAGCACCCCAGACTATTTTCACAAAAGTCTAAAATGATTCCAAAATATTTTTTTAGGGAAAACAATCAAATTTAACTAAGGTTAAATTTGTGAAATGTATACTTTGCTTAAAGGTTTAAAATTATTTGAATGAACATTGATGGTGTGTGGTGAGACTATTCACTTCCCCTTATCTTCCACAAAGGAGAAAAGTAAACAAACATGGCTATTTAAAGGTCATTACTTTAACAAAATGACAGAACAAAGGCATTGAGGGCAAAAAGTCATAAGTCAACAATTCCAATGGCAAGAGTTGTCATTAGCAAATAAGAGAACTAGTTTAAACTGCATTTTTGAGTCTTCACTAAAGCAATTTTTGGACCAAACTCTTAGGGTGAACATAATCTAATTTTTATACTACAAAAAAGTCTATATTTATATATAATGTATTTTTTAATACAAAAATTCAGTATCCTAATCAGAACACTCAGGGAGAGCTAGGAAGGAAGCAGCCCTGCCAAGGGCTCTAATTTCCTGTTAATCATCAAAGCCATTTAAGTATTTTCTGTATATAAAAAGCACTGGCTCAAATGACCAAGACATTTCAAATTTCAATAAAAACGTCTTGAATAATCTCACATCCAGAACACATGGTAGGAAAAAAGGTTAAAGTACTCTTGAATTTGATTTTCAAAAGGTGTTTTCCCTTTTGCTAGTGAAATACTAAAATAGCTAACCTATGGGAGTTGTCCAGAAGTTACAGAAGTTTGAGCTAAAATTGTCAACACCTTTCTAATTCAGAAACTGGGCATCTTCAAATTGATGAAAGCATAAATAAGTCCCCAACTGGGTAGAATTTATTTCAAATAACTTGACAAATAAGAACATCTAGGATACTGTATGGTGCCTTGGACAGGAAACATTCTCAACTGAAGTGTCTGATAAAATGCTGATTACAAACTGGCATTGAGTTTCACTGGACCCTTGACTTACTATCTCGGACTGTGTAGAATAACAAGCCGTTTCAGGGCAAAACACTACCAAGATTTAAAACCCATTATCAGAACCCTTTTTTATTTATAGAAGTCTTCCCCTTTAATCAAATTTGGGACATCTTAAGAGACAAAATTCTTTAAGGCAGAGAAGCTCCAAGCCTTAGGAAATAAAGGTGAACTAAACACCATGATGGTTATATGGTTCAAGATGAAAAGCCCAACAAAATTTTTTATTCTGGAACCTTTATCCATATTGAACTCTCTCTCTCTAAATAAGCCAATATTTCAGATTACATTTTACATTCTTATTATCGGGCTTGATACAGAAGCTAATTGGTCAGGTTTCAATAGAGCTAATACAGGGTTCTGGCACTTAGTAACAATCAAATATTTGTTGAATGATTTAGCCAGCGGTACTCCTTTTTCTGGGAAGTATCCAGAAATAAAGCACTTTGAATGTTAAGACAACCTTGCTTTGCAGATCATGGTTATTATCCAGCCCTAGATACAAAAGCAAGCCTGAACTATTTTGTCTCCGAAAATTTTCTAAAAACAGTTTCCATCTCAACCTCTTAAAAACTCCTTATACTCCAAATCGTTAATTAAATATAGCAGATTCAAATAATACTAATAAAATCGTACTAGAAGTGATGCTCAACAGGATCTCACGTTTATTGAGAAGTGATTAATGGTAAAAAGAAAGGCAATGCCCTTTCCTCATTGGCTGAACAAGAAACTGAAGAAACATTCACTACACGTTTTACAATATTTTTCTCTTCCAAAATGCATTTCTGTAAACAAGCTTTTACCACTGTTCTTAGCTTTGAAATCAAATTAATCCTGACTTAATCAGTATAATGTACAAGAACAGAACATTTCTTAGGACTCCTAGTACTTTACTTTGAGTAACAAAGGGTCAGAGAAAATGAACCACCCTTAAAGACACAACCTTGGGTAACACTGTTAAATTCTCCAAGACAAATTCTTCATAAAATGTTCTTCCAGTTCGGAAGGGAAAAACCAAATTCCCACTTTCTGGGGTGGAGGCCCATACCTTCAAAACTCAAGTGTTCTCCAAGTGCAAATGTCAAAATGGGGGGAGGAAAGGGTTTAAAATTAGAGAAAACTGTATGCACTTACGGACTTTAAAATCCGAAAAACATAGTAAAAAGACAAAAAAACAAAGCATTATGCTCTGAAATCACAACCAAAGCCAAAATAAAAGGGACATTTTTCACCTAAGCTACCTAGAGGGATTTTTTGTTTAGTTTTTTCTTTTTCTTTTTTTTTTCATTTTCCAGTTAAGTCCTATGTCTTTTGTGAAATTCCAATACTTAAACTGCAAGTCTGCAATCGTCTCTGAAGTCAATGAAATTAAGAAAAAAGTCCTAATTCTCTCGAAGGTCATTTTTTTTTTCCTCTTAGGATATGCAGATGCAACCGTTGCTGCAGTCTGTGCAGAACTGCCTTTTACTTCCCACGACCTTGACGTTCCTATAGAGATTAAAAAAAAAAATTGAAATGGTTAGTTATCTGAACATAGTTGCTGTATTAAAATTTCACTGAATTAACAACAGAAAATTTAACTGTTTGTGCTAGAGTATTCCCCACAAACAAAAACTGATCCTTACTTTTCTATTTTAAACTGAAACATTAAGAGCAAAGCATCTTAATTGACTTTAAAATTCATTACATGATTCAACAGATTTCCTATTATAGGACGTTTAAGTCAATACTTGTCCTTTCCCCAAATACAAGCCTAGTGGATGTTAATTCAGAACATCTATGACCTGAAGAAGCAAAGGAACATAAGTAACACACAGAAAAAACCTAAGAGTGCTAGAACCATCCCAAGTAGCAGTCCCAAAACCTTAGACACACTCATATTTCCCTTTTTTTTTTAAAGTGTGATTACTAGCTCACAGGGCTGGGAGAATAAGCTGACATACAGAACTTAAGTCAATAGCAAGCAAGAAAAACATTCTCCTCCCCCCCAGGAGTTTAAAATCCACTGAGATGTAGTTTAAAATTTTAAGTTTTCTCTAAAATCTAGATGCTCCCTTTTTATAAAGAATCACTCTCTATAAGACTTTCATAAATTTATCCTAAATAACCTTTCATTCCATACACTACCACACGTATTGGAATTCCTATAAATGACTCAATTTGTCGTCCCCCCCCCCCTTTTTTGAGACTAGGTCTCGCTATTTTTGCCCATGGAACCGCAGGCTCTTGTTGCCCGGGGTACCACAGACTCAAGCAATCCCCAGGCTCAGCTTCCCAGGTAGCTGGGATTACAGGCGCGCACCACCACATCCAGCTATTTTTTGGGACTCAGTCCCGCTGTCGAACCGCGATCCCTGGCCCTGGCTGCTTCATAGGCTGAAGCTTACAGGCACGAGCCACCGTGCCTGGCCTCAGTGTGCATGCCTTTTAAAAGCAAGAGTATTAAAGTGGTTAGAAGCCCAGATGCTTGCACTTGTACTTGATTCATCAATCTACTTGAATAGTCATTTTTGTCTTCTTCTATAGTAACTTCAAAGCCAGTAACCATTCTGAAGTGATCCCTACTAAAAAAGAAGAGCAACTACCACTTAGGGCTTCCATGTTCCAGGTACTGTGCATAATCACCCTGTGAGGACTATATTAATCCTACTCTAGAGAAAAGAAAACTAAAGTCTGACAAAATTATTTGACCAAGGACCCTATTTCTTAAGAACAAAGATCCAAGCCTAAGATCACTTTTTAAAAAATTGTTATTACAAACTAGGAAGTTTCTATAATGAAATGACTTCCCCACCACTAAAATAATCTATGAATATAAAAACAGGAGATTATTTGGTCAAAAAGAACAGTTATCGGGGATAAATTTACCAAGCCATCAAAAGCTGGGGCATTATTTTTAAACTAAGTCATTTTTAAGTTTCAAATGGACAGCTCACATACAAACCAAACCCTATCCCTAAAATTCAAAACTCAGTTCAAGAAAAAGAAATTCTTTCCAAAAAAGAAATCTCAGAAGTTTGATGTTCCTGGGTTGTGGTACTGAGAATTTCCCTTCCCTTTTGTCCTTTCTATATACATTCTCTCAAAGTTTTGAACAGTGGATATATATATATTCTTAGGAAAAGCAGTTAAAAACTCTGGAGTTAACCAACGTCAAACTTTCAGCAAATACTTTTGCTCCACAAATTTTACATTTACCGGATCTTGTCTTTCATAATTCGGATGATACCACTTTTCTTAACCTGTTTTCTACTCCTGATCAAAATCTACTGGTGGTTTCAGGAATTATGGAATCTTTGGTGTCTTTTAAGACTGAGTCTAATTATGATTTTTTTAAGCCAAGAGAATACCTGGTCTTCTGTGCTTCAAGACAATTCCATAACTCTCCCATCTGTGAGATTTCTTAATCACTGCACCTTCAATGTTCTTCTACATAATTAAAAACTACATCGCATTGTTTCAGATAAAACTAGTCCCTAGTCAACAAAAGATCCTAGAAAGCAAAGAATGGGTTTTCAACTAATCTCCTTCACAAACTATGAGTTTGGAAGTGTTTAATAGCTTACCCTTACTTTATAATTCTGGTTCTCATTACAATGAAAGAAAAATACTAAGTATGTTAAGGAGATGGTGTTAATTAAGCTGCCCATGATAAGCAATTCTCAATACACATAAAAATTATTTGTGTACCTTTAACTAATGGTGTTATTATGTCACTTATTATTCTCAATAAAACTGGGAGAAATCTCACCCACGATCTCCTATCTTTTTTTTTTTTTTTGAGGCTAGGTCTTGCTATTTTTGCCCGTGGAACCGCAGGCTCACATTGCCCATGGTACCATGGACTCAAGCAATCCCAGGTTTCAGCTTTCCAGATAGCTAGGATTACAGGTGCACGCCACCACACCCAGCTGTTTTTTGGGGGGAGACTAGGTCTAGCTATATTGCCCCTAACAGGACTTGAACTGTGATCCCTGCCCCAGTCACTTCATAGGCTGAAGCTTACAGGCACTTGCCTGTGACCGGCTTATGATCTCCGATCTTAAGATAAACCCTAGAAGATACACTACAACCATGAAAACATGACCTATGATGTACAATAATTACAAAATGAAAATATTTTAAGAAAAAACCCCTAGAATACAAATACATCTGTTTCCCAAGTTATACCACTAAATTACAAAACCTAGACTTTGTCAAGTTCATTTCCCCTAAGAAACACACATTAAGATCAACAGCATGTTCCATGAAGTATTTAAGTCAGAAAAATTTCAAAAAACACTGTGTAAGTTACACAAATATCTGCATAATCTCATTTTTTAAACAGTTTTTCCTCTTACAGTGATACTAAGTCACAAGTGTTCATTTTTTCCTAAAACATCACAACTATTTGTCAATCTAAACTACACAATGCTACCTTATCAAGGCAAATAAAAACCGTTTTTTGTTTGTTTTGTTTTGTTTTTGAGACTAGGTCTCGCTACTTTTGCCCATGGAACTTCGGGCTCCCGTTGCCCGGGGTACCACAGACACAAGCAATCTCCAGCCTCAGCTTCCCAGGTAGCTGGGATTACAGGTGTGCGCCACCACACCCAGCTGTTTTTTTTGGGACTAGGTCTCGCTGTGTTGCCCCGGGCAGGGCTCGAACTGCAATCCCTGGCCCCAGACATGGCTTGTAAGGCTGCCGCTTACAAGCATGAGCCACCATGCCCGGTCGGTTTTCTACTTCTAAATAAGTCTTGAGTACACAAAAAAATAAGGCTTATATATTTACAAATAATAAACATCCATCTTCTCAGGAATTAGATACTTAAGCACTCATATCATACTATTAAAAAAAATAAATCTAGCACCAATAAAATATATTGTGGTTGAGTTACAAGATTTTAACTTTTAAATTCTTTAACTTTTTATTTTTTTGTTTTTTGTTTTTTTTTTT
>PVHY01018123.1:0-29922 GCA_004024945.1 Uropsilus gracilis
CCCGGGTGGAGAGCCAGGCCAGCTAGTAACCGCAGGCAAGCGGGGCGCCCGAGATTGCGCCGATCTGAATACGCGACGTTACAATTAGACGGCCGAAAACTGCCTGGAAGGGTCCTTTTTGGTCTCGTGTGGGTCTGGCAGCTGAGCTGCCCGGGACGGGGAGTTCCTGGCGACCGAACTGGAACGGCCCTGGTGATGCTAAAATAAATAGTGAATTAAAAGTCATTTGAGTCACATCTTAGCTCCAGGATAGGAGTTCATGCGGTAAAAGGCCGTCCTTGCTTTCCCGTGCCGCCGAATTTTCTGGGCGGTGGAATTACTGAAGCGCTGGCGTCTGCTGCTCAGGCGCCTGGAGGGGACCCCAAACCTGAGCCAGGTGGGAAGCACGCCCCGGAAACGTCCAGGAGCGCCCCTAAGCCCAGTGCAAGAGGATCAACCCCAGGCAGAATCGTTTCGGAGAGGGAAACGCAAGAAAACAAACGCGGGGCCCTTGGAAGCGCGCCGGGCACGTTATGAACACGCCGCGGCGGCGCATTTATTTGAGTTGCAACCGCTGCCACCAAGCCCACAAAATGTTTACAACCTGCATCTCCACCCCGCACACACTGTAAAACCGGGAACTGGCTTTTGGCTGACATCTCTCCCGGGTGTTTCCCCTCCACCCCACCCCGCCTCCCATTCCCTTTTCCTCACTTTGTGGACACACAGGACCTTACGGACCCACGCCTTCATTATAATTCCTTACATAATGCACGCTATTCCGCAGGATCTGATTCTAAGAAGGGTTTTATAGCTTCTCCTAGAGCCGCCGCCGACGGTGTATGCAAACGGCAATAGAAAGCTCGCTTTGCGTAACTACGAATAAAGGGCGCAGGAGCAGAACCTTAGCGAACCCTTCTTTCCACCGATCACCGGTCGCCGAGGCCCCAGGTAGGTGCGGGGCCCGCCAGGATCTCGAGGTCTCAGGGACTCCCGGGAGGGCCCTCTCTTGCCCTCGGCTGGCTCATAGTTAGATGGCGGCTGCCCCCCACGACTGCCTGGGAGCGCACAGACTGCCCCCCACGACTGCCTGGGAGCGCACAGACTGCCCCCCACGATTGCCTGGAAACTAGCTGCTGCACAGACGAATCCTCGCGCCAGCCGGGCTCCTTCGCCCTCGTCTGGAAGGACTCGGTCCGGCTCCTGGCCCAAGGGCGGCTCAGAGGATGGAGACCGAGGAGCGACGGGCCAGGAGAGCGGGTGGAGGGAGAGGCTAAGCAAACTGCCATCGCTAAGGCTGCCCCGCAGCCTGAAACCTCCATGACTTCTTGGTGGCACTTAAGTATTGATGGCTGTTCGGTAAGAAGCAAGGGACACGCTTTTGCTCCTAGGTAGACAGCCTGCTCCAGGAGAGCGTGGCCGGTGTCTTTCCTTTCAGAGAGCTCTGCTGCTTAGAAACGCGCCTCCCCGTACCTGCTCCAGGCCCAGCGCCAACGAGTTTTGGGTGACCATGATCACCTATAACCCGGCCCATTTGTGGTTTTCCATTCAACTACGTTTTTTAAAAAGAATTAATGGCCAAGAACATGCAGTTCAAGAGGCCTTTACTGGAAGCCTGGCATTGTCTGTCCGGCCCTTTAGTTTTAAAGCCCTGCCACCGAGGCAGGAGGGAAGGGAAAAGCCTAGAAAGGCAAGGGGTTTGGACACCCGCCGGACTTAACCCGGTGGGCCGACTCGGGCCCACGAAGGTCGAGGCCTGGCCGGCCGCTTCTGAATCTCCTTGGCCCGGGCTGAGGGGCAACGCGACTTGCCAGGACCGTTTGGATCTGCGCCGGCCAGAGCTCGCTCGGCAACCATAAGCCTGTGGCGCGGCTCAGGTTGCTCTGGGCGCTCGGCGCCCGCCTCTCCCTTGCGCCCGTCTGGTCGCACAGTCAGGGCAGGTCCACTCGAAACGCCATCGCCGTCCGTCCGCTGCTCCAGCCGCCCGAGTCTAGACAGACGGCGGCAGCAGCCACGGTCTTTCTCTTTGCATCTTGCTCCGTGTCACCCGAGGAACAATTTATTGGTCTAACGCTGGCTAATTCCGCCTCTTTGATCTCCTTCCCTTTTCCTTGTTTGCATGTTCTTCCTCCAACATTCTTGGGTTTCCATTTTCTGCCAGAATCATGGTACTGGGAAGATTTGGTTTTCCCCCTCCCTCCCCGTCTTAGCCCCTCCATTCCGCCAAGAGACGCACAGCAACCTGGCGCGGCCAGAAAGGACTTTGCAGGCTGTTGACCCCCTGCGGTTCCTTAGCTCAGGGGATACCTCCGGGCGCCTACCTGCCCCTGACAGCACCCCCCCCTTGCCCCACCTTCACCCGTGGGTAGTCCACCGGGCAGGAGATGGGGCTCCGTTGCATCCGGGTCTGAAGGCTGCTGGTGGCTTTTGTGCTCTGGGGACCCCCTGAGAGGGTGCCTTGAACCGGGCGGCCTGGACCCTCTGGAAATGATGGGAAGCGCTTTACACACAAGGAACCCAACTCTATAATTTGGAGGAGAATTTCCGGGGCAATCCCATTGTGAGGTCGGGTTTATGGTGTGCAATCGAGCCGAGCAGTAAAAGGCACACTGACCCGGTGGCTGGGCTGTGAGCTCGGCCTGGGCAGTTTCTGAGGCGTTTAGGGGAAACGTTCGCCCCTTCACCTTCCACCGAGCAGTGAGCGGAAGGGGCTTCCACTGGGCCAACCCTGCGCAAGGGTTGGGGGGTTGGAAAGGTAAGCTACGCAAATTGGGGGCCTGGATGGGAGGAAAGAGGACTACAGAGCCCCACGCTCCGTGAGCGGGAGAAAGGCTCTGTGAGCTTGGCACGGTGGAGCTGCCAGAACTGGGTGGCCTTCTGGGAGGGGTTCCTCTGCTCGTTTGGGGGGACTCTCCAACGGGAATGGCAATCTATATCAAGCTTCAGGAGCCGGTGGTCGGCCCCCACCCTGGCTCCTTCCCGTACTGCTGCTAACGCAGTTTTTACTCCCAGGCTCCTGATGGGCTGGCAGAAACCCAGGCTTTGCCCCCTGAAAACTACCAGGAACCTCGGGGAGGGGGGTGCCTGGAAAGGGGCAGGACCTGAGATTCTCACAAACTGGGGGAAAGAGACTTGGTCCCTTTGCCAGCGGGGGAATTAAAGGCTGCAGGGAGGACGAATGATTATCCAGTCACTTCTCCGGCTCCCAGAGCCCAGTGAGGTGCCCGGGAGCCAACACACAGGCCCTTCAGGGGCCACTGGTGTCAGGGAGCGGGAGGGGAAGCCACATGAATAAATCTGTTGGCAAATGAGGCTCATTAATAGATAAATATTTCACTGCTTCCTTTAGGGTGGATAAACAGTGCGCCGCAGATTAAGGAAAGGAAGCCGGGAGACTTTGACTTTATTCGAACCACATGGTTCCAGTTTGCGGTGGCGTTTTCTCCCTGCAGCTGGAAGCCCTGCGCCTGCCCCCATCTGGATCCGAGTCTAAGCGGGCCTCACGCCCGCTGGACCTGGGAGGGAAGATGCGGAACTTGCCCGCAGAGCCGGCGTGGGGCAGGTGAGGATGCGGGGCACAGCGATCCTCCCGCACGCACTTGGGGCAGCGGCCAGGGTAGGGTTAAGGAGGTCCTTCAGTCTTGGGCCAAGGTTCAGTAATAGGCCAAGGGGGGGGGGGGCGCGGAGCCGCCCCGACCCCGCTCGCGCTCGCGCGCCAGAGCCCAGGTTCGCCGCAGGCTGCTTCCAGCCGCCGAGCCGAGCGATCCTTTTCCCGCAGGACGCGTCAGGCCGCCCCGGTGCTGGCAGATTCGTTGGCCACATATTTGAGCCTCTTCCCCTTCCATTCTAGGCAGCTGCGGGCCCCGCGGAGCGAGACCACCTGTGAGGGCTGCTGAGATTGGCGGAGGCGGTCATGTGGGCGGTCACGTGCTGCGGCGAGCTCCGTCCAAAAGAAAATGGGGTTTGGTGTAAATCTGGGGGTGTAATGTTATCATATATCACGCTACCTCGTAAAACCGACACTGAAAGCTGCCGGACAACAAATCACAGGTCAAAATTATGAGTTCTTCGTATTATGTGAACGCGCTTTTTAGCAAATACACGGCGGGAGCTTCTCTGTTCCAAAATGCCGAGCCGACTTCTTGCTCCTTTGCGCCCAACTCGCAGAGAAGCGGCTACGGGGCGGGCGCCGGCGCCTTCGCTTCGACCGTACCGGGCTTGTACAATGTCAACAGCCCCCTTTATCAGAGCCCCTTCGCTTCGGGCTACGGCCTGGGCGCCGACGCCTACAGCAACCTGCCTTGCGCTTCCTACGACCAAAACATGCCCGGACTGTGCGGGGACCTCGCCAAAGGCGCCTGCGACAAGGCGGACGAGGGCGCGCTGCACGGCCCCGCCGAGGCCAATTTCCGCATCTATCCCTGGATGCGGTCTTCAGGTAGGCGCAGCCGCTAGGCGGGCGCGGGGGGCGGGCGGACCGGGAGCCGGGAGCGCGGGGCTGGGGCGCCCCGAGCCGGAGCGAGGCGACTGCGAGCCAGCGGCCCCGTGACTCCTGGCGGCGCTGCCTTTCTGCTTTTAATTAGAGCCGAGGCGCCATGGCGTGGAGAGCCCGTAGCATTGTATGTAAATGAGACTCATAAAACTTTTTATGGCCCAATTAATGGGTTCCATCCTCGTAAATTTATTGAACTCCGTTTGCCTTGGAATTTTAACATGAAGTTTGCTCGCTCCTCTCTCGCTCGCTCTCCCCCCTCTCCTCCCTCTCTCCCTGTTTTTCAGCCGGGCTTTTCTTTCTCGGAAGCAGGGAGGGCCAGACCCTCCAGGGCCCCTCACGCGCCCTGTGCCAGGGGCCCTGGAAAAGTGGGGGTGGGGGCCGGGACCGGGCCGGAGGGTCGCAGTGCCTTGGCAAGGACCCGGAACGCGGGGGAGTTGGCGGCTGGGAAAGCGAGGCGCCCCTGGGGTGAGGCTCTCTGTCGGGTCCTTCGCTCGCCTCACAAGGCAGGGGAACAGACGGCTAGCCAAGCGCAGCGTTCCCCACTTGCCCACACTCTATATTTACAAGTTCCCTTTGTCAGGAGGAACAGGACATTGTGGGAGCCTAGCCGGCTGGAAAGGGCGGTTGTAAAGTTGGATCTCGGAGCCTCCCTTGCTCACAGAGCTGCCTGTGCCACTGGCAGGCAGTTGGGGGTCTTCCTCTACCACCCCCACCGCTTCCCCCAGCTCAGTTCGGGGTGCAAGGGCGTGTGGGGGACACACGCCCAGGTCAGGGTGCGGAGGAAGGTGCGGGAGGAAGACCGTGAGACGGTGGCCTGGCTAATGCACTGTCCTGGCCGTGTCCCTGTTGGCTTGTCTCTTCCTGTGTCCATGTGTCCGCTTGTCTGCTCCCAGGGCCCGACAGGAAACGGGGCCGCCAGACCTACACGCGCTACCAGACGCTGGAGCTGGAGAAGGAGTTCCACTTCAACCGCTACCTGACGCGGCGCCGCCGCATCGAGATCGCCCACGCGCTCTGCCTCACCGAGCGCCAGATCAAGATCTGGTTCCAGAACCGCCGCATGAAGTGGAAGAAAGAGCATAAGGATGAGGGTCCAGCCGCCGCCGCAGCCCCCGAGGGTTCGCTGCCCACAGCAGCGGTAACCACCCCCACCGCCTCCGCCACCGACAAGGCCGACGAAGAGGACGATGAGGAAGACGAAGACGATGAGGAAGAAGAGGAATGAAGGACCCAAAGTGGGGCCCTGGCTGCACTAGACAGTCGAGAAAGCGTCTGTAGAGACTCATTGATTTTTATTTGCAAACGTGACAAAAAAAATAAAATGTAAAAAAAAAATAAAATAAAATAAAACCCACCCCCCAACCCCGCACCCCACCTATCCCATTATCCATCCAGCTCCCAACTTTTCTGGACTGAGCAGCCTCCTAGACTGGGTCGCCTTGGTTCGGAATCCCCTCTGCTTCCAGGGACCCCTAAAAGACACCCCCTAGCCCCAGGCCGGCCTGCTCCTGCTGGCACGGCTGAAATACTACCTAGCACAGGCCTCAGCAAGAGGCACCCCAAACTACCTATGAGCCCAGCCCCGGCGGGCCTTCATTCCCAGGAAGCCCAGCACTGGCAGATAACCAGCACCTCCCTGTATCCGTAAGGACCTGACTCTCAGTACTACCTACTCCTCCCAAACTACCTATTTTTTGCTCACTGGCTCGCCTGCTACCTAGTGCCCGTTCCTCCCCAGCCAAGGTCCCCCCAGGGAAAGACTTCCTGCCAGGCTTTGGGGTCGCTAAGAAGGCACTGGGGGCCAGGGAGAGGGCATTGGCTTCTATTTAAATTGAAAAATAATATATTTATTCCAAAGCATTCTAAGTGCTGCAACCTACAATCCTTCCTTCTTTTGGCCTGGGCACCCCCCCCCAAGTTCAGGCCCATCACACCCCACTTCTGGAGGGGAGCATTCTGAAGCTAGCTGCAGATCTCCAGTTTCTCTTAGGATTTCGCAAATGCTCCCAGCCTCTCTGCCCCCTCCCCTGCCCCTCGTCCTGCTGTTCAGCCATGTTGAAGATGTACACCCTGACTTTTCCTACAATAGCAAATATTGTATATTTGAACAAGATTCTTTTTGTCATTTATATAGTCTTAGAGTTCATTTGTAAGGCATTGTCTTGACTTGGGAAGGATGTGTTAATGGGGTTACTGTGTAGCATGGTGTGTTGTCTTGAGCTAATTCTATAGTGGGTGGGGAGGACGGGACGGTTGTCCTCTCTAATGCCCTTCATCGCCTGTGTTGTCCTCTGTTCCCCTGAACCCCCCCTCCACTCTAGCCTGGGTTTCCCAGATCTGGAAGATATGCTTCCCATCTTGCCCAGCTAACCATGTTTTATGTAACAAAAATAAAGATGCTTGGTGATAAAAGAAATACAGACTGTTTTATCTGGGGGGGTGGGGGGTGGGGAGGGGGCTGAGAAAAGAGGGTGAACATGGCCGAAAAGCAAGCTCTGACTCTGTGTTCAAAAGGGCATGGAAGAAGCAAAAGTTGAGGGACAGATCGCGTCCAGGTGTTGCGTGTCCGCCTATTGGTGTATAACACATCAAATTCCTTTTGTGTGTGTGTTCATTTTTTTGCATGTGCATTTGTGTAAATATGTGTATCTATTTTTTTGTGTGTTTTTGTGAGTTCAAAGCTGTGTGTATGTCTGTGTCCATAGGTGGGCGAATCCTTTTTTCCGTTTGTGTGTCATTGCATATGCGTGTTTGTGTGGGTGGAGAATTTGGTCTGATTTTTGCGAATGTGCACAAACATTGCCGAGCTCCCTTGAAAAGGGAATTACCAATGGATACATTCTACGAACCTTCCCCCAAAAAACCTCCATAAATTCCATGAGCAAATCCGAAATCTGCCCTTTCCTCAAAAAGCTGCGGAGCGGCTTGGGAAGGGGTAGTACCCTGCCAGTGATGCCAAATTTGCCATGCGCCTTGAACCCGAACCCAGGCTAGGAGGTGCGATTCAGGGCTACAGACTCAGCCCCACCCCCACCCTAGGGTTCAGCTTCACTCTGGGGTTCTAGAAGGGGAAGGGGTTGCAGACCCACTGCAAAGCCTTGGCAGGACGTGGGGGGGGTAACAAGAGGGGCTGGGTGAGTGCTGGGGTGCTGGGCACGCTAGGCACAGCGCAGAACAACTTGGGCATCCGCGGGGCTCAGACCGTGACTCCAGTCTCCTGGCTGGGCCGGGCCGCTTCTCATGGCTCTTTAAATAAAAGCCGACCCAACTGGGTCCGAAAACCCGCAGCCCCAAGTCGGGGCGGCCTCGGTGGTAAGATGGCGCCGGTGTAAGAGCTGCCTCCTCTTAGTGATGGGGAAAGGGTCATAAATCCGTTGTTGTTTATGAAAATTTACAACTTTGCAATACAACTTTATGAGTTGTTCGGCCCTTCCATTGGCCGCTGTCGGTCATGTGGATGGGAACCGTGAACATGAACTTTTTTATAATTTCCCTTGCGAGAATAGAGCCGCATTCTTTTGCTCCGCTCCGTCCTGCTTGCTTCGGAGCTCTGCCTTCCAGCCCGGCTCAGGCAGCGCTTTGTCCGGCGATGGCGAGCGAGACGAGGCCTCGGCCCGGCCCGGCCCGGCCGCTCCTGCTGGAGGTGGGGCGCGCCCAGTTCCCGGCGCCGCCGCGGCCGCTTTGCAACTCGCAACCTGGCTAATTTCCTGCGTCCTCTGGCACCAGGAAGGAGGCCGCTTCGTCTCTCCGGGCTGCTCCAGCGACAGCTGTCAGAGGGGCAGGAGCTTCTGGGAGCCGCCATCTGAAGGTAGGACATGTGGGGAGACAGAAGCCAAGGTGGTGAGATGGCAGGCGGCACCGGTGGTGGGAGAGGAGACACCCAGGGCGGCGGACACATCCTCACCCTCATCCACCGGTTCACACTCGCTCCCCCCCCAACACACATTACAGCCCCCCAACTCCCCCCTCCCCTCCTCCCTCTTCCCGTCCCTGGCTAACCAAGGCAGTAAGTGCCCACCTCCTCTCGGTGGCACAGCGCCCTGATAAGGGGCAGGAGCGCACAGGAGTCTTCTCCCATTCCCAGCGACCTCCGGGGACCCAAAAGGAAGTGGCCCTGCACCCTGCGTTCCCCACTAGCCTTTCGGTTTGGGTTTCTTTTCTTTCTTTTTAAAAAATTCACGATCCAAATGATTCTCGGTTGAATCCTTCAACAATAGGAACCAATCCCTGACCTGGGAAGGTGGGAAGAGGTGAGGGCAAAGTGAATCGATGGACAGGCGTTTTATTGGCACCCATCGGGCACCCTCCAGTCGGTGGGGATTGATTTCTGGAGGGGTAGGTAGAATAAAGGGAGGAACAAACAGAAACTCACTAATTCAGCTCGAGTCTCCGGCCGATTGCCTGCTTCCCTCGCTGCGGTTTTCGATGAGAGGTTTCTGAAGCGACGGGCGAGGGAAAGAGATGCATGGGTGAAATTCTATTTTGGAAAAGAGTTTGAGATTAATGGACTGGGTGTTGCTTGGCGCAAAGTTTCGTACAGACAACGTCGTGGCGTTACTGCCCGCACTTCTGTGGGAGGAAGGACGCCAAACAAGTCCGGGCGGTAGGGGGACCTCCCCACCTCCCCTGGCCAGCGGCTGGCGACCGCACGCCCCATCTCGCGTGAGCCCAAACGACTGTGGAACCGCCCGGGAGAAGGCACGGAGGGTGCCGCGAGCGTTGGCTTTAAGTAACACGGTGCCACACACACGGTGGCTTGGCCTGGGTGAACCTCCGCCAGATTTGCCCCGGGAGCTTCCTGGGACAGAAACCAGAAACAATCCTGAGGTTCTGGACCGGAGTTCTTATGATTTGCTTTTCGGCTTTTGGTGGTGGTTGTTTTTCCCAACTTAAAATTGCATCTTGGCGCTCGTTAGGTAATAAGAAGGGACGGTGGGTGATTGGGACGTCCGCCGGCGCTGGGGGTGCGCTCCAGACGGTTAAAGCTGCGCATTTGCATGGCAGGGCCGCGGGCTGCCTGACTGCGGCTGCCGCGGGCTGATTATTTATTGCCACCGCGCCGGGCGCTCGCTGCTGCCACGCTGTGGCCATCGCCGGGACCAACGCCAGTCCCAGCCTCGCGTCGTGCAGCCTGGCGCGACTGCTGCGCGGGGGCCCTCAGAGATTCCCCAGCAGGCGGAGGAGAGGGGGGTGAGGGAGGACCTGAGGGGCGGCCTCCCACGGTCTGATGGGCCGGGATCCACTCTCACCTTGGCCAGCTCTGACAGGAGCTGGACGCCCGACTAGACTGGAGTCCTCCTCCCCCCCACCCCAAGCCCAGCACCATGGAGACTGGTTGTACAGGCTGCCTGGCACGTCATGGCTGCTTCGGTCCAAACTGCGCGTCCCAAGGCGCCCGGGGGGGCGCAGACTGGTTCGGGAACGCGACCGCTTTGGGATTCTGAAACCGGAGAGACCACTTGTAGTCCTGAGGCCTGCAGGCCTGACTAGCCCTGAGGAGGATTGGTTGAAGCAAGAAAGGCGGGCTTTGGCTCCAGGCAGGGGCCTGTGACAGGCGGAGGCCGCACCTGTGTGCTATGGACTCTGGCCTGGCCTGGAGATCCCAGCGGACAAGGTGGCCTTCAAGGTGCCCCACGGACACTGGCAGGCCACCATCCAGACTGGCAGAAGTCGAGGAGCTCAGTGGGCTGCCCAGGCAAAGAGCAGACTGTGGGGTCCTGCTCATCACCCTGCCCCCCTTGAAGAGTAACTGAAAGGTAAGTGGAAAATTTGTGTGGTTTCCACTGAGAAAAGAGGGCGTCCTGGTGACCACTCTCACCATTTCAAGAGAGGCTCCCTCCAGCGAGCACAGTGGGGTTCTATTCTTGCGTGAGTCAGAGTCGCTTTCATATATATATCTATATATATATAAATATATATATATATATATATATATATATATACACTGAGCAGCTGCCAACATGATATGTACCAGTCTTGGCTAACACATAGAGATTTCAATTTAATATATTTTCTGTCTCAGTGCCTATAGAAGCTATAAATATAATGTTTTTTTGGCTCTTAGGTGAGAAATCAAATTTTCTCGTTGGCTGGGGCAATTATTAGATCGCGAGTCCAGGTCAAACCTTAGCATATAATAATAGGAGTAGTAAACTATCCAACACTGTGTGGAACCTGGCGGAATGAAGCAGAAATTATAAATGTAAACATTTATCAACATCTCCAAATGGTGGTTTTCTTCTTACGCAATCATAGCTTGCTTGAAATCATGGTCATTTGATGGGCTTGTTAAGAAACAATAACTCGGACGTAATTTCCTTCTATCGTAGCTTTTAGAGGACATTTCTTTTTATTTATTTATTTTTGATTCATGAGTTTTCATTTTAATCTGTCAGATCCCTTCCCTGAAGTAACGCAAGAGAAATGTTAAATTCTACCTTCTCCTACCAGGCCCTTCTTTAGCTATGCAAAGGAGAAACTTTCGGGCTTGAATGGCTTTTGGGCGCAATCAGCGGGCTTCTAGGCAATCCCGCATCCAGTGGGCGGCAGCCTTGTCAAGGGGTGCCTTCTTGGTTCCGTAGGGGTCGGCTTTAGGCCAGCCTTTTTCCAAATTTTTCCCTTTGGGGCAATGAAGGCAGGGGGTGGGGGGGGGGATGGAAAAGCAAGGAAGAGATTAAAGATGTTGTTTGCTTGGTTTCTAAGGAGGCATCGCCACTCCCAAATTCTAAACCCCATCAGCCAGCATTTGCCAGTTTCACAGATCTTAGAAACACCCTCCAGAAATTCAACTGAACTGTATAAGTAGTTTTTCTTCGACTGCCACAGGACTGAGAATTGTAAAGCTAATTCATGGGGTTTTACAAGCCCAACAAATACAGCCATAAAAACGCTATTGGAAAGATATCACAGTACGAAATGAGACTGGTCCATGTGCTGTTAAGGTCAGCTATCTTGAAGGCACACCTCTCAAGCAAGACAGCAGCCCAGGACAGGATTTTCCATGCCCTGTCTGGGGGGAAGGTCAGGCCTGGCACTAGATTAAAAGCAGTCAGACAGTTTCTGGAAAGGGTGAGGCAACTGTTTGTGATTCTGGAGCGTCTGCAGGCTGCAGACTCCTGACTCCTGAGCAGTCCCAGAAAGGCAGAAAGAGGGTGCACGCCGGGACCGTGCTGCTGACAACGGGCACCCCAGAAAACGACCACATCCATTATTCCCAGGCCTTGGGCCCGGACACTGAACTGCTCTCTATGCCCGGCTGCGCCAGGGGCCCTGGGTCACCGGAGCCTCTGAAACGAGGACAGATTCCACAGCTGGATCTGTCTCAGCCCGGCGTGGTCCCCGCGGTGGAGGGCTTGTCCCAGGGTGCTGGGCGTAGGTACCACGCTGGGCTTCCGAGCTCAGTCTCACAGGCACGCCACCGTAGGGCCCTTTCTTGATGAAACCAGCGGTTCCTGGCCTCGGTTCCTGGGTTCAAAGGAGGGACGGAAGGGTTGGAGGGGTGCGCCCAGCGGGTGGAGGTGCCTGGCGAGGCAGATCTCCGAGGGGGAATCCATCAGGGCTCAAAGGAGACTGTTCTAAGGAGGAGGGCGAGGGGTGGGGGGCAGCGAGGAAGGGACTACGTTTGGCCGCATCCCGGTCAGCTCGAGGTGAGCCTTCCGCGCTAGGCGGCGAGGTTCAGGCCCCTAGTGAGAGTGGGGAAGGAGAGAAGGAGAGAAGACGGGGATACGGCCGAACCTAAGGCGCGGAAGTGAGGAGCAGGGCGTGAAAGGCCTGGTTCTCGGACCCCCTTGTCCAGCTCCGCACCCGCACCCACGGGTAGGGGAGCGCTGGGGGAGGGGCAAATTCTGGGTCAAGCGGGGCGGGCTGGCCGGCAGGGAGCAAAGCTATCCTTGTCGCCGCCCCTCCGGCAGCGGGGCTGTCAGGTTTCCTGTCTGGAGAGGAAAACCCAGCAAAATCCAACACGGCAAAAAGGGGGAGGAGGGAAGAACCGGCCTGGCGAGGCCTTAGCAGCGGCCCGGGCTCTAACGGCCCTAGCCTGGCCTGACCCGGGCCGTGCCCGCCGCTGGTGTCGGGAGGAGAGAGCCGGGCCGGCTGACTGTGCGCGCCCATTAATCTGCCGGGCGGGCGGGCGGCGGGCGGCGGGCGGGCGGGCTGGGGGCTGTTTGTAACTTTGCTGCCTCGGTCGCCGCGGTCCCCGGGGAGCGGGCTCCGGCGCTCGCTCCCATTGGCCGCCGCCGCGTCAGCTGGTGCGATTTGCTGCTGTCGCTTTTGGCGTTCGGCCATCCAGAAACAAACCAGTTCGATGACTACTAATAGTTATAGCCAGATGTACTAATACACAACAAATCACAGTCCTGCAGAGGGGCGCGCAAATGAGTTCCTATTTTGTGAATCCCACTTTCCCCGGGAGCCTGCCCAGCGGCCAGGACTCCTTCTTGGGCCAGCTGCCCCTCTACCCGGCCGGCTATGACGCGCTGAGGCCCTTCCCGGCCTCGTACGGGGCGTCGAGCCTCCCGGACAAGACGTACACCTCACCTTGTTTCTACCAACAGTCCAACTCGGTTCTGGCCTGCAACCGAGCGTCCTACGAGTACGGGGCCTCGTGTTTCTATTCTGATAAGGACCTCAGTGGCGCCTCGCCCTCGGGCAGTGGCAAGCAGAGGGGCCCCGGGGACTACCTGCACTTTTCTCCCGAGCAGCAGTACAAACCCGACAGCAGCAGCGTGCCGGGCAAAGCCCTCCATGACGAAGGCACCGACCGGAAGTACACGAGTCCTGTTTACCCCTGGATGCAGCGGATGAACTCCTGCGCTGGTAAGGCATTTCCCTGCAGCCCCCCAAGAGAGTGAAGGGAGAAGGGGAAGGAGGCAGGGAGAGCAAGAAGGAAGGAGGAGAGGAAGCAGGTAGAAGGCTAGACTAAAGAGGAGGAAAGGATGAAAGAATGAGCGAAGTTTCTTTGGCTTGAGGAAAAAGAGATTAAAAGGAAAAGGTCAACCCATTCCCAGTGGAGCAATCAGGCTGTGGCAAGAGAAAGTAAGTCAGTAGTGTCCATTTAAGGTGACACTTCTGGGGAGGGTGGGGGGTGCTCACTGCCACATTATGGGAGTTCCTTGACAGACAGAGAGAACCTGGAGACAGAGTGAGGCTGGATGGGAGGGGGGCTTGCTCAGAATGCACCCTGCTCAGATTCCCCAAGCCTGAATGGCCTTCTGCACCCATCACTGATAACTTCCCATTTACCTACAACCCCCTCCCTCCTTTTTGTCCTTCCGACATTCACAAAGATAGAGACCCTATTTGACCTCTTCCGTGTCTCTCCAAAGCTCTGTAGGGCCACAGTCCCAGTCTCAGGATTTTTCTATCCCTCCTCCCTCCCCTCCTCCCCCTTCCACTCATCTGCTCACTCATAGTAACTTCTGCCTCCTTCTGAGGCCCTGCCTGAGTCTCACACACCCAACTTGGAGAGAGCCCCCCCACCCCCACCCATGGGCCCCTTTGGCACCAAAGCAGATAGTCCAAAAGAGTTCTTCATTTCCAGAAACACCAGATGGCCCCAAACTTCAACCCTGTCCCTGGTTTCCAAAAACTCCACAGGGAATCCTTTGGAGTAGGACAGTGCCTCAAAAAGATTTTAAAACTTGGAGTGTCTTTGCTTTAAAATCCACTCCTCTCCCCCTCCCCCAAGGGAGTTCTGTGTTTCTCAGAAGGGCCGTACATATAATTTGGGGGGGAATTTACAAAGATTCGAGAAGGCTGATCACTTCAATGGTCCCTAAAGCATGTTGAGTCCTGGTATGGCTGGACACGGTGGCATCTTCACAGAGATCCGTCTGTGAATTCAGAGAATCTGACCTTCACACCGGGTTCCACACCCATTCACTCCCATCACAGTCCCACAAAAACACAGCTAGGGTATCCTGAGTTAAGAACGCTGGTTCCATTATTTTGATTGTAATGGTTTTCTGATGGAGCAAATTTTTCAAAAACAAAAACTCTCCACCCCAAGTCGTTTGAGGTGGAAAATATCTCGCTTGGTATGAAATACTCTCCCATCCAGCCGACTTCTGCCCCAGTCATAGGTGAGAGAGGCTGGAGAGAGAAGGTGGGAGGTTTCCAACCCAGAGGTGGGGGTGGGGTGGGGTGCTGGGCAGGGGGGCTGACTGGTTTGGCTGCGGGAACTCTGGCTTACCCGCGCCCGGCCATTTCTGCCCGCAGGTGCTGTGTACGGGAGTCACGGCCGCCGAGGCCGCCAGACCTACACGCGCTACCAGACGCTGGAGCTGGAGAAGGAGTTCCACTTCAACCGCTACCTGACGCGGCGCCGCCGCATCGAGATCGCCAACGCGCTCTGCCTCACCGAGCGCCAGATCAAGATCTGGTTCCAGAACCGCCGCATGAAGTGGAAAAAGGAAAATAAACTCATCAATTCCACACAGCCCAGCGGGGAGGACGCTGAGGCAAAGGCGGGCGAGTAGACGCCTGGGTAGGAACCAGGCCAGCCCGGCAACAACCTCCCTCGGCTTTGCCCCTTTGCCTTTGCCTGCTCCCCAACTTTTCTCCCGGCCTGCTCCCATCCAGGGGCTTACGCAGCTTCAGGGGAATCCAGAGCTTTGCAAACGCCTAAGCATTTATTCCTTGCAAAACAAACAAACAAACAAACAAAGCCACACAGCCAATCCCGGCAGTGGAGCGGGGCGCGTTGCACACACAATCCCAGTCTCCAAGGCTGCCCCAGCCAGCTTCGGATCCCAGGGCGTGCCTCGAGTTCGTCCACGGCTCTTGTGCTGGCGCCTCTGCACTGCCCTGAGCCCGGGACGCGGGGTTGCTGGAGAGGGAAGAACCCCGGACGGAGCCCCTTTTGGCGTCTGGGCGTTTCCGCCTCGGTCCCTTGCCACCAAGCCACCCCCCCTTCCCCCCTCCCGGAGGGCACCACCAAATCGACTGAGGCCACCGCCAAGGGGAGGCCTAAGGGCTGGGGCTCCAGCCCTGCCTTGGCCTCTCAGGCCGCCCCCAGACAGGAAGAAGCTCAAAGAACAAAGGGGCTCCCCGAGAGAGCGAGCCTGGTCTGTCGGCCCGCGCGCAACCGTCCGTGGAAGAGGAGCAATCTCAGTCGAGCTGAGGCGACATGGGTGCGGGTGGAACTTCACAGCCCTAGGAACGACTGGGCTCCTGAAGCCTCCGGACTCCGGAGTCCGGCTCCCCGCCTCTGACATTAACGGCTCTGCCACCGCAGCAGCTTTCAGGACCTAAAGAGGAGGCCCGGGCATGGGAGCGGCAAGGGTTCAGGCCTCCAAATGTGTCAGGGGCGAGTGCTACGCCAGGCCTGCCTAGGGGAGACGCCCCCCCCTTGTCTTTCAGCTGTATTTGTGATTTACTTTCGTCTTTCCGAACCCAGGAAAACAACTACGGAGGTAGCAGGCACTGCCGCGAAATGTTTCCATTTGCACCTTTATTTCACTCCTGGAGGTTTAAGCAGGACCCCAACAACTTGGCCCGTGGACCCTCAGCCCTCAAGCCGCTTCTGTGGTTGCGGGGAGCCTGAGCCTCCTCATTGGGTTCTCCAAGAACGCTGCGACCTGGGCACCGACTGACGCAAGGAACCCAGAGGTGAAGATTCTCCAAGCTGGATACTTAAAAGTACATCAAATCGCAAACTAATTGACACGAAAACCTTATTTACAAGAAAGAAAAATCGACTCTAGTTCTGAAAGTGTATGGAATTTGACCTCGCCGAGGAGAAACACTGCACAAAAGCTATCTTTAATAGACGCCTGTCATTTAAGAGCGGCAGGGACACTGTCCCTCATGCGCTCGCAAAAACAGAGCCGTAATTGTAGCTGCTGCTGCGGGCAGGATTTATTTCTCCAATTGGCTAAATGGCCTCCCCCCTTCCCCGAAGGTGATATCTGTATTTTCAAATATCAGAGCTGGCGTCAGGATGGGCAGAACCGACCCCAATCTCAACACAAAAATAAGAGGGGCTGCACAGCGGGGAAATAAAGTTGTTGTAAATAAAATCCAAGTCGCCATCTCCCCCCAGTCTTCTGCATCCTCGCCGGGCGCGCGATCGGCAGCTGACGGCCTCACAATTGGTACATCCTAATGGAACTGCGAGGGAAATGCAATAATTTTGCCATAATGGGCTGTAACCTCAATTCGACCCCGGCCCTTGAAGCCCAGGGTCGGAAGCGGAGCGATGCTCCCTGCCTCCAGCGGGTGGCGCTCGAGTCCGACTGAACGGCGGCGGCGGAAGGCGGGCACGCGCCTGGGGCGCGCGCTCCACCCCTCTCGCCTCCACCCAACTCCCCCATTAGTGCACGAGTTTACCTCTAGAGGTCATCAGGCAGGATTTACGACTGGACAACAAAAGCACGTGATTCGAAGTCGTACCCCATATTTGGGTGCCTACGTAGGAGGGAACCAAGTACATGTCCCAGTCATTTCCATAATTCATCATAAATTGTGCAAGGGTGCTATAGACGCACAAACGACCGCGAGCCACAAATCAAGCACACATATCAAAAAACAAATGAGCTCTTATTTTGTAAACTCATTTTGCGGTCGCTATCCAAATGGCCCGGACTACCAGTTGCATAATTATGGAGATCATAGTTCCGTGAGCGAGCAATTCAGGGACTCGGCGAGCATGCACTCCGGCAGGTACGGCTACGGCTACAATGGCATGGATCTCAGCGTCGGCCGCTCGGGTTCCGGCCACTTTGGCTCCGGGGAGCGCGCCCGCAGCTACGCGGCCGGCGCCAGCGCGGCGCCCGCCGAGCCCAGGTACAGCCAGCCGGCCACGTCCACGCACTCGCCTCCGCCCGACCCGCTGCCCTGCTCCGCTGTGGCCCCCTCGCCCGGCAGCGACAGCCACCACGGCGGGAAAAACTCCCTGGGCAACTCCAGCGGCGCCTCGGCCAACGCCAGCAGCACCCACATCAGCAGCAGAGAGGGGGTTGGCACGGCGTCCGGAGCCGAGGAGGACGCCCCCGCCAGCAGCGAGCAGGCGAGCGCGCAGAGCGAGCCGAGCCCGGCGCCGCCCGCCCAACCCCAGATCTACCCCTGGATGCGCAAGCTGCACATAAGTCATGGTAAAGCCAGCCTTTTTCTAAATCCACGCGGCCGCGGGGACGCGGGCTCTCTGTCCCCGCTCTCCTTTACCGCCTTCTCTCCCCGTCCCTCTCCTGGTCTTCCCTCTCCCAGACCCGTGGAGCCTCTCCCCGCCGTTCCCCTTCCCCTGCCTTCCTCCTTCCTCCTTGTCGTCCCTGCAGCAAGCACCCAGCGCTCGCAAATGGAGGGAGGAGGGGGGTGCGACAGCCGCTGGCCAGGCAAGTTTAGACGTGAAGCGGGGGGGAGGCAAAAACCCATCTCGAACCCCAGCGCTTCGGACCGCGCTCCCGGGCCAGGGCAGCAGAGCAGGGCGCAGGGAGGTAGAGGATGGCAGTGGAGGCCGTGAATCGGGCTTGTCAGGGCGGATAATTTATGAGGAGGGCTGCGCTGGGGAAACAGCGTTACTAATTAGAGTCCCCGAAAAGAGGCTTGGGGGGAATAATCCGGGCGCGAGCTGGCCGGCTTCTGAAATTGGGGACCGGGAGGGAGAGCAGGAAAGGAAAGGTAAGCAGAAGAAAGCAGGAGCCCCAAGCGTGCAGTCTGGAGCAGGAGGCGGCTCTTGGGACTGGAACTTTAGGGGAGGGTGACCCGGAGGCCACTTGGGCGCTCAGAAAAGGGCCTTACTTTGGTAGGTTTCTGAGCGGTGGGCAGCCTGGGAGAGCTGCGCCTCTGGCACGGGGCGCCAGGGCCAGGACCAGAGGGCAGGAGAGGGGTGAGGGAAAGTCGAGCGGTCCTCCGGACAGGCTCCAGCCTCAGATGGGCCGATTGTTCCCAGAGTCCAAATCGTATTGTTTTCTCTCTAGAAAGGAAGAGGGAAGGAAATTCGGGAGGGGTGGGCCGGCCAGGAGGGAGGAGGACTTGTTGAGTTTCTCTGCCCTGTTCCCTGCTCCGGACCCTGGCTCGTCCAGCTGGCAAACTTTGGTAGCCAGGTCGCTGAGGAGTTGGTAGCTAAACCGCTTTTTCTGTTGCAGACAACATAGGCGGCCCGGAAGGCAAAAGGGCCCGAACGGCCTACACGCGCTACCAGACCCTGGAACTGGAGAAGGAGTTCCACTTCAACCGCTACCTGACCCGCCGAAGGAGGATTGAAATAGCACATGCTCTTTGCCTCTCCGAGAGACAAATTAAAATCTGGTTCCAAAACCGGAGAATGAAGTGGAAAAAAGATAATAAGCTGAAAAGCATGAGCATGGCGGCGGCGGGAGGGGCCTTCCGCCCCTGAGTATTTGAGCGTTTAAAGTACTGAGCAGTATTAGCGGATCCCGCGTAGTGTCAGTACTAAGGTGACTTTCTGAAACTCCCCTGTGTTCCTTCTGTGAAGAAGCTCTGTTCTCGTTGCCCTAATTCATCTTTTAATCATGAGCCTGTTTATTGCCATTATAGCGCCTGTATAAGTAGATCTGCTTTCTGTTCATCTCTTTGTCCTGAATGGCTTTGTCTTGAAAAAAAAAAAATAGATGTTTTAACTTATTTATATGAAGCAAGCTGTGTTACTTGAAGTAACTATAACAAAAAAGAAAAGAGAAAAAACACACAAAAAAGTCCCCCTTCGACCTCGTTTAGTGCCAATGTTGTGTGTTGCACTCCAGTTGTTTAACTGTGCATGTGAGTGGAAGTGTTCCTGTCTCAATAGCTCCAAGCTGTTAAAGATATTTTTATTCACACTACCTATATTCCTTGTGTAACTAATGCTGTTGTAGAGGTGGCTTGATGAGACACAACTTAACTTGTTTGACGTGTAGTGACTAGTGACTCTGTGACGAAAACTGTGACTCTGAGCGGTGTGTCCCTGCGTGCCTTTGTAGGACCCTTTGCACGAGTGGTTCTTATAAGCGCAGCTTCAGTGATGTATGTTTTTGTGAACAAAGTTACAAATATTGTCCAAGTCTGGCTGTTTAAGCAAACTGTGATCAGCTTTTTTTTTTTTTTTTTTTTGTATTTGTTTTTAAGGAAAAAATACTGACTGGAAACAAAAAAATAAACTTTCTATTGTAAATTCTCTTGGTCTGGTTTGTGCCAAACAGCGAGCGCCCCTTTCTGCTCTTCTGTCTGTTGAGTCCTGGGAGGTTGTGTGTCTGAGGCTACCTGAGCAGCGCCCCAGTGCAAGGAGACCTCAGACCAACAACCTGACCCTCAGCCTCCATAACTCTGACCCATCAGAAAGTTCAGGACAAAAGGTAGAAAAGCTGTAGGTGGCTCCAAAGCCTGAGTCCAACTTGCCCATCTCTGAGGAAATCAAGTTAAGTTGCTGGGTGCAAGAAAAGGAAGAGCGAGAAAGGAGAGAAAACCCAAGGCTTTGTTAGCAGCCCTGAGGGCCCACACGTATGCTGCCTCTTTCCTAAGGCCATTCTAGGCCTCCACTTGCTAAAGAGGTTGGGGTGCCAAGTTTCGGGCCCCCAGACCCTCTGCCCCAAACCCACCCAGGCTCCCCTTCCCACTCTTCACCCTGAACCCACTTGGTTTCTTTTGCTACAATTAATTTGCTACAAATGGAAGGTACTTACCCCATCCTAGCTTGATTGGGAAACTCCTCAGAGCTGCTAAGCGCAACTAGAGATTTGCACATTTACCGTCTGCTTACACTGATGCCGTCTTTCCTTTTAAAAGTTATAAAACAGTAAACTTTATAAGCCCCAGTTCCGGCTATATGACATTTGGGTGCCAAATGAATAGGGTTTTGTCTATGAATTAGATCGTAAAATCATCCATAGCACAGACAGATCGGCTCACTGGCTATAAAACGTCACGTGGGGCCATTAAAGTAAGTTTTATGGTTTTGGGGAGTTGACATCCAACATTATATACCACATAACATATAATCTCACTGACGCTGGACTCCATTTGACTCTTTTGCAGGCTACGTGTGCCGCCTGGTCATCCAAATTGTCAATTTTAGGTCCAGAAGTGTCCAAACCACAAGTTCTCAAAACTCTGAAAAATGGCTCCCTTCAAGTTAAGGTAAGCTCCTGAGCGCTTTTGAGCTTATTTGTACTCTGAAAACTTTTTTCCTAGATCTCTCTCTCTCTCTCTCTCTCTCTCTCTCTCTCTCTCTCTCTCTCTCTCTCTCTCTCTCTCTCTCTCTCTCTCTCTCTCTCTCTCTCTCTCTCTCTCTCCCTCTTTCTCTCTCTCCCTCTCTCTCCCTCTCTCTCCCTCTCTCTCTTCTCTCTTCTCTCTTCTCTCTCCGTCCCTCTCCCTCCCTCTCTCATTCTCTCTCTTTTTCTCTTGCCTCTGAGTTCCTAAGGGAGAGCAAACTTTTCCCTTGACCAAATCAGCAGCGCCAGGAGCCAGCTTTGCGGAGACACTGGGGTGAAAAGCGCTTGTGGCCGCGCGGCATCCCCAGGCCTAAGTTTAATTGCTGCCCAACCGCGGATGTTAATGACTTCCGCTGCTCTAGTCGGCTTGCAAAAAAGATGATTTTTGTGCGCGTATGGGCCTGTGTGTGGAGATTTGGCAGAGCTTCCCCCCATTCGGGAGCTGACCGCTGTCGGTTCTTGGGGGTCCTGGAGCCCTAAGGTGGGGGCTGGGAGACAGTAGGGCGCCGGTCGCGGGGCGCGGAGGCCGCGTTGCGCTTGGAAGTGCTTGAGAGTTTGAAAGAAAGGCCTGGGCAGGGCCGAGGCGGACTCTGGCGGGATTCCTTATGGGGCTGTCGTAATATGTCTTCGCGGGCTGGGGTCATTTGGCAGCACTGAATTGAGGCGGCGGCCTTCGGGGCAGGGTTTCAGGCTGGCTGGTGAGAGGCCGGAGGGTGGCAGCGACCAGTGAGACGCGGGCCGCACCTCCCGGCTGGGTCCCTGGGTTGCGAGCCGAGCCAAGGCCGCTAGCGCCCACGGGACGACAGTGGGACCCGGGACTCCCCACCTGGGAAATGGGCTCAGCGCTCCCTCCCCCCGCACCCGGCACCAGGCCCTGAACCTTGTTTGCCTGAACGTTCTTTTTATTTCTGTGGGACTGTTCTCACCCGCCTGTGAGTCTGAAGCAATAAACTTTATGGCCGGATTTAACTTTAGTCTTTGAATCCCCAGGCTAAATGAAAGGAGTTAAAGCGCTTTCTTTTCTTCCGCCTTGCCTTTCTTCTCCCTCTCTTCTTTACTTTTTCCTCCCCTCCTTTGTAGAATTAAAGCATCTATGCATAGGACCCTCAGAAGACAACTTATGCCCCCAGATAACACTAAAGATTAGAGAAATTTCCTCCCCCTCAGCATACAGACAAATCCCCTCTTCCAAACTGTGCCCTAAAGTTTGGGGGGGAAATTGAGGTGTCTTCAATGCCCAAGTTAAAAGTCCCCAGAGCCATTAGCTTGTTTTTCCTGACACGTCATAAAGGGTAGTTTAGGGAAGAAATTGCTCGTTTGTCAGTAGGAGATTTCCGCCTTTCTTTTGTTAGCTGCTCTTTCTGTTTGATCCCAGGAAATTTACATAATCTATGATTTCCAAAACAGTCCCCAATATTGCACCAATGGGTGAAATAAGGTGAAATAAAATTTTCCTGGGTATAATTCCAGCTTGGCCTCAGTCACCTCTCTGGCCCCAACTCCACACATTCTTCAGTGGCAAAGCCGTGACGGGGGATGCTGTGGCCTGTCCTAGGGTCTTTCTCTGCATGGGTCCCCATGAGGGATCTATCCTGTCTGAAAAATTAAGCCAAATTCTGTAGTTCAGAAATGAAACAAAAAGCGGAATCTTCTGTCTCCAGATGCTTTTCTTCTTAGGAGCTGGGGACTTTTTTTTCTGCACATGTTAATTGAAAAAGATTCACCAAGTGCTTAAAGTTAAAAAATTTTAAAGCATAAATTTGGAATTTCAACAAACTTTATTATGCACAGGCGACTTATACTCAACAGGAGTTTAACAGATGTTCCCAAAGTCCAAGAAGCCAAATCTTGAGGCTTTGTTTTGAAAAATCAAAACCTTCCTCGACAAGTCCCACTTCCCATGAATAGTGGAGAGGAGGATCCCTGAAGTGATTTTGTGTGACCTGTGTAAGTGAGCACTGATGTTTTAAGACTCAGCAAGGTGTGTACAAATCTTAGCGGAAACAAGAATTAAAGTTTATTTGGGTTCTCTTTTATTATTTTATATGTGTGAGAATTCTGGGGTCTTTGTTTTACTCTTGAGTTTTGGGTTCTTCATTGGAAAATATTGGGTTACAGTTCTATTTTAGTTACACTTTTGGTGATCTTGCCTGAGAAATTCTTGGTGACTAAAATTAGTATCAGAAAAAAAGAATGACAGGTACATTTGAGTAACTTGTTTGGAGGAAGTGTCCACGTCACCTTTGTGGTCACATCCCACCACATGTGGTGTTGCTATCCAGTATCATATACTATAGAAAGTCTTTCCATGAATTAAACAATTACAGATTATAAACAAATTGCTTATTTCTGTCTATTTTCATCTTCACCAAACTTTAAAGTAAAGAATGCGGGTCAACTCACATTGAGTTAAGTGACTTTTTAAAAATATAGCATCCGGTTAAACCTATGTGAGCATTACTGGAAGAATTTTTTTAGAGGAAGCATAGTAAAGAGGATGGCTGATTATCTGCTCATTTTGTAGATAAGTTATTTCTTCTCGCGCGTTCTTTTGGGTTTTTTTTTTTTGCAGAGGGACTCACTTTTTAAAAAAATCTCTAGCCATTGAGAGCTTTATGAAGACATCCACTTCAGCCGGTGGCAGAAGTGTCTGTCTGTGCCCCTTGTCTTGTAAGAGGAGAAGGTGTCTGAAATGTGCAGGGCCTCGTTTGTTTCTACAAGTTAAAGACACAATATTTCCTGAACTATAAATATAATAGGAAGCTTCTGGTCACACTTACTTAGGGGTCTGTTAGGGTTTCCATGGTCTAATTTCACAACATTATGCCAAGATTCCTTTTCTCCTGCTCTTTCCCCTGTTTCATTGTTGGTGGCTCTGGGAGAGCAAGACAGAATTTTCCACCAGAAATGGAGTCATGTTCATTTGTTGAGATGTGAAGAATATTATATCCAAACAATTAGTGAAGGGGGAGCAAATTACATCCCCAAAGGCACACTACCAAAGATGAAAACAATCCTTTTAGCTTAAAAAGGACCCTTGGACTCTGTCAGTCCCCTCTACCTTTTTGCCTTAGCTCAGAATTCTGTCTGAGGTTTGCCTGCCACGGAGAGTGCAGGATGTTGTGATCTCCATCTCATTCGCTTATAATGTAGAATTTCTTCCTGGTCCACGACAAAACTATAAATGGGGCTCCTAGATAGGGCTGAGGGGTCAGCTGAGGATCCCATCCTTATAAAAGAGGGAAACTATAGTCCTGACCATTCTAAATTCCAGAAGTGGAAGATTTGCCTGGTTTTGTTTGGGGTTTATCACAAAGAAAACTGTCCTTCTCCCACCAGGTTCCCCCCAACCAATCTTTTCAATAATAATATTTGTTATGAAGGTTATTGGGTAATTATTGCGATTTTGTGAAGCAGCCCTTGCTGGAGGTGAAGTCTGTCATCGCCTAACAAATGACGCCCGCGCAGTTCACTGCCGGGTTAAGTAAATGCAGAGAAGATAAATCTGCACACCCTAGGAATCGCCAGCAGAGCACGCTTTAGTACAAGTTCACAGTCAACTCGCCTGCCTGGGCCAGATCTCCTAACAATTAGGGCTTCATCTTTATTTTTAAATAAAGGGGGAAAAAAATCTCCAATTCCAATCTCCTGTTTCCCCCCATCTTCTCTTTTCTGTCACTTTTTTGTGAGGGGCTACCATCCTACTCGATATTTTCCTTGCAAATATAATGACCATTACATTGAAATCGAGTGATTTCAAAATAATCTCAGTCCTATTTAAATACTGATAAAAAGAGGCAGGAGGCTGATTTGACAGGAAAGACGGTCACTAACACAAACAAATATCCAATTCACCTTCTCATTCCAAAAGGCAGTGGTGGAAGCAGGGCGTCCCTGAGATCCTGGGGGGCCCCCTTCCCCCTGAAAAGAGAGGCACAGCTTTGTGTATCTTTGTGGTTAGTGCGTTGCAACTGCAGGTCAAAAAGTTGAGGGTCAAAAGTTTACATTGTGCAGCACTCTTAGTCATCTGCCCAGACAGAGTTTGATGTCAATGTTAGAGCTGAGATCTGGACTATCAGCACAAAAGATAAAATGGCTCAGAGCGAGGCGTGTATCACGGTATGGACTCCAGGTGAACCCTAGTGGTTGAATGACCTCAATTACAGAGGAAAGGATAGAAAATTCCTCTTTTCAAGAGTAATACATGCTGTATTTCATCTTGAATTATTGCTCCCATTCTGAGGGAATAGCAGCAGGTAAATAGGCATAGATTACTGAAATACCAACACCTTAGATGTTGGAGAATCAGGAGTCTGTTTGTGGGTTTGTCATGAAATAAAAAAGCTCAAAACTCATCAGTGGACCTTTAAGAAATAATGTAGCCACTTTCCAATGTCCCATTATACTTTCAAAAGCAAGAGAACAGGATAGGAAGCTCGTTTTATTTGAAATCAGCGATTATGATTGGCCAGTTTCTTTTTCTTTTTAGTATATACAGTGATCCCTAAAGTGTGAGAACAAGGCAAACACAGACACTTCTTGCAAAATGTATTTCTTGCCATTTTCAAACACAGAATATGTTTTCTGAAGCTGCAGCCCACTAACTGCAGAGGGTTCTTCTAAGTGGGGAAGAAAGGGAAGAAAGGGGAAACCCTCCAGAAAGGGACAGGACTCCTCCACCAGGAAGAAGATGCTTATTGGTACTAGAAAATGTTCCTGCTGTTGGAAGTTTCTCATTATGTTTTTAGTTTAGCCCAAACTGATGTAAGAGAAAAGCTACAATTTAGAAAGTGCTTCACTAAGCTGTGGAGTGTAGGGCATTTGAGCAAGAGTGTAGGAACACAAATGATAGTCCATTTTGTAAGAGCACTGTGACAGATGTCTGCTTCCCAGAAAACACTCTTTAAAATACACTTGAAATAAAATCTAAGGAGAAGGGAAGCAAGCTTAGGAGGAAAGGTGGGTGAATAGAAACGGAGTAGGTATTAAGGAAGCCGACTGGAACCTTGCCTCATAGATGAGTTGCAACCACAAAACTAAACAATATATCCTTTCTAATGCACCTATATCAACTGTAAATTGATATAGAAGCTATTTTGGGGGGCATGTTTTCCTTTCCTATGAGTTGATCTTCAAGCAGTCAGTGTAGGAAAACAAAGGGGAGACAAGATTTTCTCCTAGGTTTTTCTTAATGTTAGAGACCAGCTAATCCAACTATTGAGAATGCAGATTCTTGCAGGGACATTTATGATCATCCCTTTATAATCCTATTGATGCTAGGTACATCCAGTAGTAAAGTAAATATTTCCCACACCCCGCCTTTATGGAAATACTAGATCTCTTCCACTGTGCAATGTGTAAAGTTTTCACTGTGGCCAAGAGCTTGAAGCCAAATGGGGGTGTGCCAGATGAAAACATAAGAAAGGGAACAACTGTGGTGATTGCAGTTACAGCAGTGAACACTTCGCCACATCTGGGCTGGTGAAATGAAGAAAACTGAAACCTCCTCTATTACTCACCAAGATAATTATGTGTCTCCTTGAGAGAAAACCCTGTTATTGTATTATTGGCTAAAAACATGTGCCACAACCTTAGAAACATGTCAGCTCCGATAATCATAGAAACCTCTTTGCTAGCTTTTAAATTAAAAGAAAAAATATCTGCAGAAGGTATTGCTTTTAGAGTACTTACTTTTTTAATTGCAGGAGCTCAATCTTTAGGCCTCTCACACAATCCTGGTTAAAATTCATCTGTTAAGCCAAATATAAACCTCAATCCTTACGCCTGTATCATATTCATTTTTACAAATTGCTACAAGAAAATTATCCCCAAACAATTCATTACTCAAATAGTTGATAAAATTTCATTTCTCTAGAATCATATTCCTATTGTAAGTTGGGGGAAACCCTCAAAAGCCACCATTAGCATTCTGAAATTCAGCCATTCCCGGTTCGCTCCAGAGACGTGCTTCAGATAGAGAATAATCAGTCTGGGGAACTCTCGTTCTAAAGAACAAAGGACAAATACAGTCAATACATTCCATAACGTTTACATTTCCTTTGCTTCCTCCCCACCCCCCACCCCTTGGTTTTCCCTGAGAAGGAGTGACCTGGGCAAAGCGCCCTGCTCTCTAAAAGACACTGTATAGACCTTTTAGAAGCGCAAAGTCCAAGGGCGAGGTGAACTTCAGGTCAGCGCGTCTAACAAATATGAAAATGTCGGCTGGTGAAGGGCGCGCCTTGTGATTTAACAAAGACTGTCAATGTGTAAGATTAATAAGAAACAAAATGCACACGGTGTCACTGTTCGGTCACTTTGAAACTTGGGACAGGGTTGCATTCAAGAGTGAAGGCTGTTCCAAATATATTCAAAATGATTCAAATCAGATTCAAACTAGGCTGCAAACACTGCCTCCCTCTCGCCCTCCCTTCACTCTTCTCCATCTGGGATTCCAGGACATGATGAAAAGTTATCTCACTTAATGGGATTTTAAGAAAGCTTTTGTTGGGAATATATGTTATCCTTCCACGTGGAAATGGCAAATGTACTTACCAGTTTCCCAAGAAAAGGATAACATTTTCACCCCGCTTGGGATTGGAGCCAGTTGGTGTGCGAAGATTTGCACGCTCCCTCTCTGCTCCATTTCAGGGCATCCCATCTTTTCTCGGGCAAGATGCTGCCGGTAAACTTCAGTTTATTTATTAATTGAGTTAGTGTCTTCCTAGTTTTACTTTGGTGTCTTGGATCTTAAGTAAAGGCAAGAGTCTGTGAATGTGTGTGATTTTTTTAAAAAATGCTTTTCAAAAGATTATTTGATTCAATGGAATGATGCTATGGCTTGCAAAGAGAGATTGTGGAAGGATCAGAAAAGGTACTGAGATTGTTTATTACAGCCATAAATCTTGCAGTAAAATGTCAAAATGTCGGTGTGTGAGATAACACTTGGTGGTCCTGGCTCCGTTTGTGTTTATGATAGGGACCACAAAGACAAGTTACAGGCCTTGGGGGATTCTGTGTAAGCCCATCTTCCTAAAGTAATAGAACCACATGAAACACAGGCACAGTTAACTCCTTTAGGTTAACCATATACAAAACAGTGCCCGTGTCTCCTCAGTATTTTAAAATAGAAACTCAGTAGAAGGTTCTGAGGTTAAACAACATGAAATTTGTGTTTTAGTGTCTGTGAATAATATTAAACAGACATGGTTAAAATCCTAGTTCTCAAGGCTTTAAGGAATGGGCAGAGGAAGAGGTCAGTGTTTCCTTACATCTTTTTTCTCTCCACGAAACTTATAAATTTTGGTTTTGTAAATTATATTATTTATGCATGTTATTCATGTTATACAGTACATAGTATGTGCATATATTAATTTTTCTTGCTGTAGAGAGAGACTGGTTTAGATAGCTGTATCACAGGCTAGATTCTTCCCTGAGTCTAGAAAGGATGTCCAAAGAATACACTCAGTGTTGATTTCTGTCTGTGGCTCAGATTTCATTAAATACAATTTTTCTCAGGGTGCCTCACACAGAAGGATAGCACTCTTCACAGACACAAATCCAACGTGGAAAACTTCTTTTTACCACTTCAGGATGATTCCAGTTAGAATGCTAACTTGATCCCTTTTTTAACCTCTATTCCTAAATTGGTTTAAAGATTAGTCCCATATAATAGGCTTTATGTGGCTAAGCATTAAATGACTATCCATCAAATGGATATATTCCAGCATTTAGTAACTCATATGAGTAACCGATATAAATGAAGATAGAATTGACATTTCTTTTGAAGTGTCTCCAGGCTTAAGCTGTAATTTTCCTTGTCTGAGTTCCAGACTCAGTTGCGAGAAGGCTGTTTATACTATTCTTTGAAAAATCAACTAAGGTACACCAGCTGAAAAATCCTTGCTTTTCATGCCAGTAGGGAAGATTTTTTTTTTTTTTTTTTAGAATGGTGACTATGCTAGCTTGCACTGTTTTGATCTAATCCGAAAAGCAGAGGATCTAGGTGTGTTCTGTTGCTCAGAAAAGGAAAGGAAAAGTGTATGGTACCAGTAAGATATCAGTATTTACTTCAAAGATCAACTTTAGGTGGAATTAATAAATAATTTATTTGTTAATAATGACATAATTAGTTTACCCATCAAATTTCAATTACCAAATGGCAGGCAACAGTCCCTTCTCTTTCTTTTCCAGAGCTACTGGTATGGTTAATTTGCCAATTTTCAGCAATTCAGAAATTATACTGTTCGGTAAATATAACTTTAGCCATAGATACAGCCTGAGAAAGTAGTATCCAAAAGACAAAATACATAAATTTCTTGGGTGGGGAGGAGGAAGAAAGGCCCACTAGTGATCATACTGGGCACAGTGCCTATTTTATCCTAGCTTGTGTGCTTGGGGATTGTTCTGAAATAAGAAGTTGTCGGTTTCAAAGCTCAGTTTTGTCCAGGCGTGCTTTTACCCCATTCCCACCCTTGGGTCACTTCCTTCTCACAATCACACCTAGTAAACGCGGGCTTGTTTAGTTCCTCCTATCGACACCTCCATCAAACGAGATGCTATTTGGAAGGTTATTTTCCTTAGGGGGGGAAAATGATTCTGTCTCTAAAGGAAGAAAACGAAAAGCGAATGTCCATCTGGTTATAGCCCAATAACTCAGCTTCACATCTTTGGGCCCCGTTTCCTTAGTTGCTCACCCACCCACCCTTTTCGGTTCCTGCCTGACACCTCTCAGAGCAGGAGCCCTTCCGCCGTAAGCGTCAACACCGTACGGGAAGAGGTTCAACAGACGAGAGAAAACGGGTATGCTAGCTAGCTTCACTTATTTTATTCCTGGGTCAGGACAGAAATATACCCCCTTGGCCCGGACGCCAGTGCCTCCCCCCAGCTGGTCTCGAGCCCTGAAAGGCCGACAGGAGGCCAACCTAGGCTGGGCCCGAGGTCAGTGCTGGGCCGGCCGGCCGGCAACCCAGAGACCTAGGCCAGTAGCAGGGCACGAATACAGCCCAGCCTGAGCGCCTAAGAGGACCAGAAGTCTTGAGAACCCCGAATTCTCAGCAGGATTCAAAGTTGGGGGGGGGGACTGGGTGACTGAAGCTCAGGCTCCCTCCCTCCGCCCAGGGTGGACGGACAGCAGCATCCATCACCCACCCGCGCGCTTCCTGATCCGGGTCCGCGCGCGCGGCGCTTCCATTGGCAGGGGCAGGTCACGTGTTGGTACTGGGCAGGGCGCGCGCGGGACCGAGACGGAACGCGCGCGCGCGAGCGAGTGGGCGGGGGAGGAGCGACTCGAACTTTGGTGGCGTTGGC